>RJWT010027848.1:0-15387 GCA_004365215.1 Cuniculus paca
CCACCTGAGTGAATGGTAATCAGCTGCTCAGGTACTGCCAGCAAGCCCTGAGCATTTCATGTGTTCAGAGTTCAAGGAGGGTCAAGCTCCCACTGGGAGCTCTGCCACCTGCCAGTCATGAACCCCTCATCCCGAGAGTCACTGCTGAGCTGAACAGGCAGCACGGTAGCTCCAGTGTTTCTCAAGATGGCTCCAGGGCCCATCAGCTGGGAGCTCGGGTCTCATTTCCGCAAGTACTTCCTGGGTGGGTCTGACACCAGAAGCACCCAGCCTGGCTGGGGTGGGGGGAACACCTGTAATCCCACACTCTGGGAGGCTGAGGAAGGAGAGACACACGATTGAGCCCAGGCTGGGCAATTTAGTGATTTAATGAGACCCTTCCTCAAAATGAAAAATGTAAAACGGGCTGGGGTGTAGCTCAGTGCCAAGGCTCTGAGTTCAATCCCCAGTACCACAGACACACAAAAAGAAACACTCGGCTAAGCAAGCAGCCAGAATCATGGTCACCTGAAGAGCACAGATGATGGCTCTGTCCCGTGGATGTCACGAAATCCAGATTTCCATTCTTCCTACGCCATCCATCCCAGCTGTGACTCTGGGGAAGTCACCTGATGTCTCCAAGACTTATTTTCCCCATCAGTAAAATGAAAGGGTTTACCGATGATGAATTCCTCAAGGTCCCAGCGTGGCGATGCATGCCTGCAGTTCCAGCACTCTGAGGCTGAGATGCAGGAGGGTTGCACGTTCGAGCTCAACTTGGGTGGTTAGGAAGATTTTTGTCTTAAAATAAAATAAAAATGGCTGGGGATGTAGCTCAGTGTGAAGGCCCTAGGTTCGATCCCCAGTACCATAGAAAATAAAACAAAACAACAAAAATCTTCACAATTTAGTCAAAGAATAAGACTTACTGTACAGCCTGGGTGGCTGGGGGCTGAGTTCTCTTTGAGAAGTTAAATGGCAGCTAGGGAGCAAAGCCAGCAAGGAGCAAGAGGACTGGCACCAAAAGGGACTTCCAGTTAAGCCTTGGAGGCTGCAGGAAGGGATCTCTATAACAGACCCTTTCTTGCCTCCTACAGGTGGGTCTTGGCAGCCTGTCTGCAGGCCTGCGCAGACCACAGACCTGTATAAGATTATCTGCTAATCATGGCCTGGATATGAGCCCCGGAGAGGTGTCGTTGAAGAATGAGATGCTTTTTTATGGTGCAGTAAAAGAGAGGAAATCGCCTTGGCCTCTCGCCTCATCCTATGTACAGTAAGTGGGCAACCCAAGCCCAGCCTCCTGCTGGCAAGGCTCTGAGAATTTCCACCGCGAGGTCTGCCACCACATGACAGGGCTGCAAGGAGGGGCTGGAGCAGGGACAGGAGGGACAAGCCTTCTCTCCAAACATGAAGGAGGCCAGGCATTGCTGAAATGATAGACACTGAACATTTAGAAAAGCTGGGGGCACCCACATTACATTAATAGTGTCAGATACTTGCAAATGGAGAGTCACTCGCTAGCCTGATTTGGGGAAGCAATTGCTCTTTAAATATCATTATTTTCTCTTAAATGTAAGCCGTGCCCAGAATCACTGCTTTTCCTACTGACTACTTGCACTCACTGTGAGCATAACTAGCGATGGCTTTCACCCCAAGGTAAAATAGGGATTCCTTAACCAGCCATGTGCGAGGAGCTCTTGTGGGCATGGCAGCACTTGTGAGAGCGAACTCGATGAGTCAGTGTTGACTGCGTGTATTAACTTATCAATCCTTGCAGCAATGAAGATTCAATCAAATGGGAAAGGAAGGTGATACTAGCACCACCATTTTTCTGATGAGAGCTTTGCATTCCAGAGATGTTAAGCAACCTGCTCAAGGCCATACAACTGGCAAATTGCAGAGTCAGAAATCCAACCCAGGCTGGTGTGGGCTTTTGACTACTCCACATCTGCCTCTCACAACCTGTTATTGTAAATATAGGTCTCTGAGTTCTCCCTCTTTCAAGAATCATCCTTAATCTTAAAACGTGTAGGGAGAGCCATTCTCCTTCCCCACCCAAGGGGTTAGGAAGGAATTTTTTGCCCTTTACTTCTCCTCTTGCAGATTCCTTTCCAGGGGAGGAGAGGTTGGGACAGGTGAGATGGTGGAAATGTGACTTCCACTGGTCCATCCCTGGGTCATAGATGGAGGTGGGTGGCTTCTCTCCCAGGGCTGTTGAACTTCTGTGATGTCAGGATAGAGATTCTCTGCTCCTCCACACAAGCAACTCAGTGGGCATGTCCTGCCGACCCCATTCTTCTCTTAACCAGGTTTCGTGTAGCCCAGAAAGATGGATCAGAACTCCAGCTCTGGTATCACATCCCAGCCACAGTCATCATCCACTCCTGCCAGCAAGACCACCAACACTATTTCCATCCTGTGTCTAGTTCTGAGAATATAAAGGAGGAAGTGGTCACCAGTGAGGTCCACAAAACAACTCCAGACTCAAGAGCACAAGCTCCTCTCCTGAGTGACTCCATGAAGTCTGTCCTTCCTCAGGTGCCCAGACCCAAGCATTTCTGAAAGGCAGAGAGATGCATCTTGCATGGATGCCTCTCATATTACCCACCCCACTCTGGGCTCAGCCAGCTCCTGGCTCAGGCACTATTCATTCCTGGTTCTCCCCAACTGTTTCCCAACTCCACCTTCACTTGGTACAAATGCATCTTCCCCAGAATCTTCCTCCCCAAAGACAGAGTTTGATTCTGATTTAACTTCCAATAGTAGGAACAGACAGGACTAAATCTTTAACAGAATGTTGGTTCTTGAGAATAATCAGAAAAGAAAACATGAAAAAAAAAAGTGAAAAAACTGCCTGTGAATACAGAGTATCACCACTCCTGAGAACCACTGGGTGAGCCCTCCATCAGAGAGCCTCTCTGACTCCCTTTTCCTTAGTAGCGCGCTTCCCTGCCTGTCATCATATTACAGAGGTGTCCCCAATACAGAGGGGCTTTGCCATGTGCTTCAATACTGGAATACACCTCCTTGTTGTGGTTTGATCTAAAAAATGCCCCTAAAATGTCATGTCTTTGGAAGGTTATTAGATCATGGAGGTACTGTACTCATCAGCTGATTACTCTATATATGAGTTCAGAGCCAACTGTGCTATACAGAAGTCAGGCCCAGCCACGAGAGGTAGGTCCCTGAAGAATGACCTGGCTCTTCCCCCTTCTGTCTGCTTTCTGGCCACCATACCCTTGCTCCCCTGAAACCAGTAGACCATGGTTTGGATCTATTGAACCCAGGAGGTTTCTCCTCCTTTCAGTTACAAGTGTCAGATATTTTACTCCAGCAGTGGGAAAGTGACTAATATACTCCTCAAAATGTTTTAGGGTTCAATTCATAGGGAGAAAATTCCCCACCTCTTGTCTCCTTAGCTGCTTCCCTTCAGTATCCAAGTCATTTGGTGGAATATCACACTACTTAGAATGGGCAAGAGGGAAAAACAAGACTCACCTTTTCTGCCATGCAGACCAACCACGCTGATAGTTTCCAGAAAGATGTCCCCTGAGGGGCATTTCTCAAGCAAAGTGGTTCATCTTGTCATTATCTTGATCTCACCCTTTGAGAAGCAAGAGTTCAGTGCCACCCTTACATAACCCAAAAATCCAAAGGCTTATCCAAGACCAAAAGCACAAACATCCAACAAAAATGACTCTATCCCTAGAAGGGATAGGAAAGAAAAGGAAATTAATGTTTTGCTTCTCTTCAAGTTTCCAGGACACCTACAAAGGGACTCTCTGCCTTCTAAGGTTATCATTTTTCTCAGTTTGTAGACAAGGAATCTGGGACTCAGAGAATTTAAACAAACCAACTATACTATCTTTACCATAATTGTGAAAGTAGGCAATAGACACAAAATCAGCCAGAATTCTGACCAGCGAACTGTTTGGAAGGGCTAGATGGCAGCTCCCAAGCCTCAGGAGAGCTTAAGTGAATCTTATCCCCCACAAATGAGTAAAGTTTGGAAGAGCTGCAACCTGAGTTGGTTTGACAAGGCAGCCTCAAGAACTCAGCTCTGTCAGTGGTAAGGAGTATCCATCTCACTCCTTAAGACAAGCACTTCCAGAACAAGGAGTCCATTGTCTGCCACTATTCATCTGACTCAGGCAAATTCTACACTCCTGGATGTCAAGGACTAAAGGCCAATGATGTTAAGTAGGCTATTTTGAAGATACCTTTGCCAAAGATGCTTCAAATATAGTTGCTGCCTGAGATCTTCATCCTTCTAGTGCTTTTGTGCAAAAGATAGGGAAGAGGGGGATGAGACAGTGCAAAGTACAGAGTTCATTTCTGAGAGGTAGAATCAAGAATAAGGAGGTGTTTTCAGGTGAAACAGAAACAGCAGAAAATGAGGAGGAGTTGTTTAGACTGACAAAGGTGAACGTATGGTCAGCTTTCCAGTTGCTGGGACAAAATACGCAACACTAAAACTTAAAGGTGGAGATGTTTCAGAGGGTTCAGTCCATGGTTGATTGGCTCCATGACAGAAACATCATTTTGTAAAAGGCACAGTGGAGGAAAGTGGTTCAACTCATGGCATCTGGGAATCAGAGAGAAAAAGAGTAAGAGATATACCCACCAACATCATGTTCCCAGTGACCCACCTCCTCCAACTGGGACCCACTTCTTCACAGCACATGCAGATATAAACTCATCAATTGATGAGTGAACTGATTAATATAGCACTCCCATGATCTAGTCATCGTCCTAAAGCCCTACCTTTGAACATCAGAGATGTTGGTGGGTCTTTTTTTTATATATAAAAATCATAGCAGTGTATTTCTCCCCCCTGCATTAGTTATGTCCCTCATACTCTCAGCTGCATCTGTCCTGCCTTTATACCCAGCCTCCTCTCAGCCCAAGATCCTGTGTTAAACCTCTCTTACAGGACAGTTTTGGAGTAACCTGAACTATTCTCCTTTCTCCTCTTCAGTTTTTTTAATTCTTATTTGTTCCCCTAAGAACAAGTAAGTAATTTGCTTTATTCATTTAAAAACATGTCTTGATGATCTTTCCATCTACTTTATTCCTTTTAAACTCTGGTTTGAATTCCATAAATGAGATACCTCACCATGTAATTAATCATTCTTATAGATGGGAAGATCTGTGGTTTCTAGCTTTTCACTATTGCAGACACTGTCCCAGTGAGTTTTCTGGAACATGCCTCTTGTGTGCCTATAATTGTCTAGAGTACAATCTCACAAGAGAAAAAAGGTTACTTGCATCTGTATGCCAGTATTGATTTGCTCTTCTACCAATAGTGTATGACAGGGCCTGTTTCCTAAAATGCTTATCAAAACTAGAAGTCATTAGTGTTTAATTTTCCTCAATGTCATGGCTAAAGCATGCTTCCTGTTTATCACTTTAACCTGCATTTTCTTCATTACTGGCGAAGCTGAGGCTCTTCTTATACATTAGTGGGTCATTGCTTTGTCTGTGAGTTTCCTATTTGCAGCCACAGTAGAGACTGGGAAGACGGTTCCTAGTGGTCCTTACCTCTTGGTATTCACACTCTCGTATAACTCTTTTTCTCTCAAGAATGGGCTGGACCTAGTGACTAGTTTCACATGATCAGGATATGCCACCGATAAGAGTTGGCACTTTGAAGGTTAGGTTACAAAAGACTGTGGATTCCCTATTGTGAGCACTCTTCTTCTCTTGCTGGCTCATCTTTTGTCAGATGAAGCACGATGCAAACATATTTTGAACTGTCCTTTGGGGAAGTTCACATGACAAAGAACTGAGTGTGGCCTCTGGCCAATAGCTAGCAAGGAACTGAGGCTCCCAGTCCAAACCCTGCGTAGAGCACAGAATCCTCTCAGCTGAGCTTGGAAGAGGGCCTTCTTGGCCAAGCCATGAGATGACCAAGCCTCCCACTTGACTGCAGCCTTATGAGAGACCTGTAGTGTGAAGATCCAAACAAGCCATATCTGGATTCCTGATGTGCACACATTGTGAGATAATGGATATTGGTTATACAGCAATAGGCAACTCATGTGTATACCTTGCCAATCTTTTGCCTTGGGATTCTTAGGCATTCTATATAACACAATTGAATATGCTTTGTGTGTTATGTATGTTGCAACTTTTTTCTATTAATCTTTTGCTTATGATTCATTTTGGTTTGGGAGCCTTTTATTATACCAAACTTAAAATTTTTATTGACATCAAATGTATAAATCTTTTCTTCTATGGCTTTTTAAATTTTGCATCTTGTTTTAAAAGATCCTGGCTATCCCCAAGTCGTAAGCATCATAAATATCTGTCCATTTCTTTCTCCTGATTTTCCCTCTCTAAGTTCTATGAGGGCAGGGCTCTGAGTCTTGCTGATCTCCATTCACAGGCTGGAACTCAGCGCTTCACTGTGACTGGCACTCAGAAACCCTTGAGTGAATTCTGCAGACAGATTTTACAAGTCCCTTCTCCTCCCTCTTTGCAAATTTCCCCTGGTGTCTAATCCCTGGCTGAAACGTGTGCATATCTCTGCTTGCTCTTTGCAAAGACAGAGAACAGATATCCTTCCAGCCCTCCCCAGCTTCCATTCGTGGCCCCAGCTGAGCACACTAATGCACGAACAGCCTTATTCTCTGTAACTGCACACTTTGTGCTCCTAAATATTGCTTGTGTGCTAAAAGGAGAGGGGAGGAATACACCAAGAATTTTGCTTAAAGTGTTGGTAAAGATTCAGTGCCAAGAAATGTAAAAATTTATAGCATGAATTAAACTTACCAGGAGACAAACCTGAGGAGTGGCCATGAACACACTTTTACCCCTGACCCCCATACAGAGCTGTTATATGAAGTCAGAAGCTAAGGAGCGAAGCCAGAGGTAGAGAGAATTCAAAGGGGTTAGGACCAGGCCTGGCCAGCACTTTCGGCACATAGCACAAGAAAAGAAGATGAGACCACAGGAATAGAAAGACCCAGGTATGTTCCACATAATTTAATACAAGAAAGGGAAGGGGTCTTTTGTGATCCTACCCTCTGTCCTAGTATCATTGTTTATGTGGGTAAAAAATGAATCCCACAGAGGGGAAGTGAAAGCTCCAAGGTTAGGAGGGGGCATAAGACCCCAGGCTCCTATTCCCCTGGACAGGGCTCTTTCCAATCAACTGGAAAGAAATCCCTGCTCCAGGCAGAGGAGCGATTCTCTCACTGTACATTTCTAGCCTGCCCAGAGAAACATCCCTTTTCCTGGGAAGCTAGGACATTAGCCGGGTAGCAGCAGGTCATGTTCTCTCCCAATTTGTCCTGGGAGGAAGCAGATGTTTAAGATCTGAGCTGAGTACTTAACACAGACTGTTTGAACTCCAAGACCATTCTCCTCACAGTCAAAAGTTGACCAGAGCCAAGGCCATAAAAGCCTGGTACATCAAGGTCAGGCGTTACCTTCTGGAGCAAAACAACCAGCCACCAAACTTGGAGTTGCTGGGTTGGGGGATGGATATCTTAGCTGGGGGTGGGTTAAGGAGCTCTATATTTGGTGAGCGTCACCCCCCAGCCACCAGGGACACTCCATACAAGCTAGAACAAGGCCCCTTTCATCAAGATAATTTACTACCTGCCATCTGACAGAAAAGCATAATAAATATACAAATCTACAATGATAGGATACCACGGCACACCCTAGGGCTGTACAATGCACACCCAGAACTTGTGTGAGTCAGCCTCCACCACCCTAATTCTCCTCAATACAGCTGTAGCTGTTAAACCCACAGACCAAAGATATCTTGACCCAGGAAATCCTTTAAGGGGTCTCTGGCCTTCAGCCTCTCCCTTGTCCACATGGACGCTACTGCTTAAGATGTAAATAGACTTTCCTTCTGAACTGTACAGCATTCAAAGTTCACCAGTCAGAAAGCAGTGTGACAAACCCAGTTTTGCCTGTGCAGCCCCAGCGTTGTGCCAAAGCACATGTAGAAAGCAGAATTGCTCCTGAGCCTGGGGTAGACCAGGGACTTCCTGGGTCTTGGCAGGGTGGGTCACCCTACCCAATGACCTCTGCCAAAGCAGAGGTGGCTGTCTGCAAGTGGGCCAGCTTCCAAAGTCATTGTCTGAGCTTACTGAAGTGTGCGTGTTATAATTCAAGAGGAAAAAAAAACTAATGAGAAGCAGTGCAGGTACTGGCTTGCATTTTAGCATAGCCTTGCAGAAAATTCTGGGAGAAAAATAGATCAGATACCCAAGGCACAAGCATTCACCCAAACACAGTAAAATTACTCTTTACTTGCATAGTTTTTGCCATGAAAATATGTTTAATGCTACTGCATTTGGTTATGAGAATCAACTTGAAAGCAGGAATTATTTTTCTCATTTTATAAATGAGAAAATGGAGATAGAAGCAGAAGGACCTGACCAGGGTCACACCCAGAGCTGGTAATCAGGTTGGTTTGGAACACAGACTCCTCAGCAGTACTCTCTCTGTGGTACTACTTCCCTGAAGCCCCTATCCTTTTGGGCCTCCTCAACTGGTCACCAGCCCATGCCAAGCTCTCTATCTCTGCCTTGCCTAAGAGCAGAGGAGGCAGAGATCTGAGGAAATGTAGCAAAGAATTGGATGGCTTAGAAACATAAAGCCAGCTACTGTACCAGAAATGGCTACTTGGCAACTGTTCTTGACAAGAACTAGAAACACACCATGTCCAGGAGAGTCTGTTTTCTTCCTCCAGTGTCAGAGCGAGTAGGCGAGTTATATTCTACTGCATGTCACTTCTTTTCCACAGCAGAAAGTGGGAAATGTTGTGATTTGAAGATAGCAAATGGTATTTCCTTTCTCCTCCCTCCACTTCACCAAGCCTTGCCTCAGAATGTAATATGTCACCTTTTATGACTTCTTGTTTGGGCTTCAAAATAGTCCACTCTTAAATATTTATGGGGCAGAAAGAGGAAGCAAAAAAAACCAAATATTTTTTAATCACAACTATAAGCCAAGGAAGTTCACACTTAAAAACTCAGGCATTCACCAAAAATAGTTAAAATATAAGAGACATGTGTCAGGTGGTGATGCAGATGTGGAGCAACTGGAATTCCCAGGTGTTACTGTCGGGAATGTAAATGGGTACAACTACTTTGGACCAATGGTAGAATTGACTAAAGATAACCAATTTCCCCCTTTCTGATCTATCAATTACAAGCTGGCATTGATGCTTAATCGAAATGAGTTCCTGTGTCTTCTATAATATTGGTAAGAGAAAAATCATAGTCCCACACAATAGCCTCAAACATATATCAATGATAAATTAACAGAAAAATAGATCTTTGTTACCTAAACTTATACGCTAAGATGGCATACTTATGCACAAAAATGGAAAAGAATGATTTGCTGCTAAACATGCCACAACCTGGGTGACTGCCACAGATTTAATAGTGAACAAAAGAACCCAGATATACAAGAATGCACACCAAATAATGCCATTTGTAGAAATTCAAGAGCAAGCGAAATCAATAGTCAATGGTATAAGTCATAGTGGTGACCTTTGGAATGGGCACAAGGTATCCTCTTGGGATACTGGAAACATTTGGGTCATGATTAAGGTGGGCAGGGCTTACATAGGTGTAGACTTTACAAAAATGCATTGAGTTATGCATGTAAAATATGAATACCAGTAAACCTCATCAAAAGAGAGCAAAGCTCACAAATACCGTAAGATGGTGGTCCTCAAAATGTGAGTTCAACAAAGAACTCATTAGGAATTTTTGACCTCACTACTGATCTATTGAAAGTGATGGGGAAAGGGTCCAGAGATCTATATTTTTAACAACTCAGGGAAATTCTAATGCACATTAAAGTTTGAGTGCCCCTGCCACAAGATGTAATTATTACCAGCCCTTTTTCACACTTAACGAAAAATAAGGTTCATAGAGAGAAAATAACACACTCTAGTACAGCAAAGACTAAGAAGGTAAACTAGAATACGAAACCCTATCTGGCTCGATCCCGTGCTTCTTTTACCAAATTGCATCATTTCCCTCTACAGAAATTTGACTTTCTCAGAAACGATGTGATGGGAGGTTTGGCTGTATCATTTTCATGAACGAAAAGAAAATTCTACTTCTAGGTTCTCATGTAACAGACAGGGAAGAATGGCAGAAAGTCCATTTCACAGATTTTTGCAGTAGAGGAAAGTCACCTGTGATCCATTTCCTAGTTTTCTTAACTTGGTCTTGTGCAAGAAGAGTTGCTGGAGTTGAAGCTAGAGAAAATAGCAAAGCTCAGAATGGGTTATGGTTTATATCTAGATATCCCCCAAGAGCTTCGTGAGCTCATAGGCTGGGTTTTATGGAGAGGATTGGACCATGGGGGAGGAGAGCTGACTTGCTGTCAGGAAGTGAGACCTGGTCGGGAGGTAGGTCACTGGGAGCATGACATGGAAAGATGTATCGCCTTTCTCCACTCTTTGCTTCCCTCTCTGCCTCCTGACCACCATGACATGAGCAGCTTTCCTCTGCCAAGACCCCTCCTCCTTGCCATTTCTATGCTTGAGCCTCCTGATCATGGACTGAACCTTCTAAAACATAAGCCAAAATAAACCTCTCCTGCTTTCAGTTGCGGGTGTCAGGTATTTTGTCCCAGTGAAGACAAAAATGACTAAGACTGATGGGCCTTTTAAACTGCATTCAGGAACTTGGGCTGTGGCTCAGGAGCAGCAGTAAATGCACCATCTCTCCCTGTCAGCCTGCTGCAAGCTGCACAAGGGTGGACATAATGCATTCCATCCACCAATTCATACCCTACCCTTAACATGGCCTCTTGTCCAATGGGAGAAGCTAAATGAAGATTTGATGAACAACTCAACATATTCTGGAGGTGAAGCAATGTATTTTCTATTTTTAAAAGCTAGCACTGGCTGAGGTACGGAAAACAATTTTCAAGAGATCAAATCTGGGACTGTGAGACTGACTGGTTAGAAGCTGAGTACAAGAATTCAGAGGAAAGTGGAAGGTACTTGGGTGTGGTTAGTGTCCACAAGGAAAGTAAAATGATGTAGTCACTGATCATTTACTTTTCAAACCTTCCTCCTCCCTGTGAGGCATTTCACCACGAAGCTAAATGTCTCTGGAAGTCTTTTCATCTGTAAAATGGGGGTGATAATAGTATGCGCCTCACAGAGTGGTGAGAATTATGTGAGATTTCAGCACACAGCCTGTGAACATAATCAGTATTCAAACCTGTTCGTTTAGTGCTGCTGCTGCTGCTGCTGCTGTTCCAAACACAGGGCTCTAGGAAGAGCCCGAGTTGGCCATTCGGTGATCTCGTCATGGCTCTGCTTAATTTTGGGTTGATCCTTGTTCATAAAACAAGAGGTCTGACTAGCTGACCTGGTAGGTCCTTTGATGTTCATATTCCAAGCATACTAAAGCTTTTTACAGCCTAGCTGGACAGACAAACCCTGCAATACAGAAGCGAGGGAGACACTTTCAGCATGGAAATTTAGCACCTGCCGAATTTTTGGTTTGGTTCGTGGGACTTAGTGCAGTTGAACACCACAGAAGCAAATTGGAGGACAAAGAATGTTAACCGTAATATCTATTCAAGAGCCCTTTATTAGTAGAACTATTAGTGAGGGGAGGGGAGGAATCTACACATTTCTGAAATATCTGTTTTCTTCTTGCAAGACAGGGAACAGAATTCAAGCTTTCAGACTGTTTATAAAGTAATCAGCATTAATTTGTTCTGTTCAGGTTTTAATTATACACTGTAGGCCATTCTGACAGGACACCACCACCGCAGAGTCTGTCAGAGGAGATAATTTCCCACCAGGATGACCAGCACCTCATGAATTATACATGAAACTTTGTTTCCTTGTGACTGTTGCTAAAAGATGCTGTCAGCTTCCTGAAATCTCAAAAGATCCGCAATTGTTTTTCGATAAGTCTAATTAGCAGGAAGTAGGTGGGGAGGTGTTAAGAATGACTTCCCAGCAATGTGAGAAGAGAGACAGGGAGAGGTCCCCCCACCCCAGCTCCTGACCTGGTGGGCTCCACACAGGGTCAGCCTCAGTGACAGAAGTAAGGTCAGGTCAGGGTACTTCCTCCCACAGGCAAAAAGATTTACACTTGTTCTCTGCTAGCCCGAGCCCCAGCAAGCCAGCCTGGGACTCCAGACATAATTCTGTTATTCAAATGGGAGAAGAGTTTGATAGCTATGCTAATGACTTTTATCTGTGAAAACATAACTAATAGCTTGGTTTACATTTGCGTACATTTATGAGTATAATTTTAGCACATAATTTTATTGCACAATAAAACATAATGCAGCATTAGTCGGCTTCACAAAAAGGGGGGGGTAATACCTTAGAGTGATCTGCATGTAAACCTCTCCACTGCATTTATATGACAGTATCATTTTAAAATGTTGGCCTGTTTGAATTAATGAAAGAGTTTCCCAGTTAACAATTAGCTGCATAAGGCCATTTCCTGTAGGCATAATATTTGGGGGTGATGCTTATGATTTGCTCCATAATTCATTGCACCATTGATTGCTAAAGATTGTTTTTCAATGCTGTTGTTCTTACAGTTAAATTAGATTAAAAGAAGGTGATCCTCCTTGTGTGCATGCATACACTTTCTCCATCCTCTACAGTGTGGTTTCCATTTGAGGAAGACAAAGACACCCTGTAGGCCAAAGGGACTTCCTTTGGGTTCGCGGAGGATGGGGAGCTCTGGATTGGATGATATTTGAAGTCGAGGCCAGAGATGGGATATAACGTGCAGAGAAATGTGAGACACTCAGACTGGAGGCAAGGGTTATAAATGGCCAGGGTGAAACAGGATATAACAATGGTTAGGATGTTGTGAAGAAAAGAAATCTGAATGACCTCTAATGCAGGCAGTCAGAAATAAACAAGGTTTACTGATGCCCGAGATCAAATACAACCTTCATCCTTAGCTGCACTGAGGAACACTGGATCGGATGTACTGGTTAAGACTCTTGCTTGCTAGAAACAGTGACCCAAGTCAAACCAGCTCCAGCAAGAATGGAAATGTTAGTCCCTCATAACCAAAAAATCAAGAAGTAGGTTAGCATCAGATAGTTATGGGTCTGAGGACATCATCAGGGATCTCTCTCTCTCTCTCTCTCTCTCTCTCTCTCTTTCTCTCTCATTTTTCTACAGTGCCAGCAGCATTCTCTATTAGGATTTCTTCAGGAGGGGAAAAAGCCTTCTGGAAGCCTCTGACTTACATTCTAACAGCATCTTATGGTCAGAAGCAATCCAGCCCCCGCACTGGCCCCAGGATGATGTGATGCTCTGCCTGCAGTCCCAAGTTCTCCCCTGCGGTGAGGATGTTGACATTCTTGATCAGTAGCCTGATCAGAATCACAAGGAGTGGGACAAGGACCTTTCCAAAATGAATGGAAGCGAATACACACAAAAGCAATGGGTGACCACCCCCTTCATTTGCTTGTGGGATGAGGGGTGGAGAGCACTTAGCATCAAGAGCCGCCCTGGAGGAGCCTGGGCAGGAGGATGCATTGCAGAGAGGGATGCACTGGAAGGGAACAGGTATCCTGCAAGGAAGAGTGTTTCCAGGAAGAGGGATGATTCACCTGGAGCCTGAACTTTAGGTATGATGATAGCTCTCTGCAGATACTGGAACCCTGCTTAGCTGTGTAATTCAAGAAAAAAAGCAGTGGGTGAAGTTACAGACAAGCAAACAGATTCAGCTTAATATGTAACTATTGTGGACTGAATGCTTATCTCCCCTTATTCAGATGCTGAAATCCTCTTTCCCAAGGTAGTGGTATTAGGACATGGGGTCTTTGGGAAGATGCAGTGCTCATGAAGGAACTATACTTGCCTGCTGTGACCTCAGGGGGGTTACCTGGAGCTCCCTCAGGTACCGACACCCATAGAAACATAATCCCTTTTATAAACTGGCATATTATTAGCATATAACCTACATATATCCTTCCATATATCTTAAAACCATGGCTGGATTATTTATAATATCAAATAAAATGTGAATGCTATGTGAATAGTTGTTACACTGTACTACCTATGGAAAATGACAAGAAAGGAAAATCTGTGCTTGTTCAGTACAGTTGCAAATTTTTTCTAATAATTTTGACCTGCAGTTGGTTGAATCTGCAGATGCGGAACTCAGAAATACAGACGGCCGACTGCACACCTTTTACAAAAAGGAATTAAGTGAGATCTTCCTCTTCCCCCACCAAGTGTGGATACAAGGAGAAAAAAAACTTTCTTCCTCTTCCCCCACCAAGTGTGGATACAAGGAGAAAAAAAAACTATCTGAAAACTATCTGTGGCCCAGGAAGAGGGCCCTCACCAAGAATCCAGCATTCTGTCATCCCAATCTCATACATGCAGCTTCCAGAGTCGTGTGAAACACATGTATGTGATTCAAGTCACCAAGTCTATGATAGTTTGTTACAACAGCCAGTACTGACCAATCTAGTGGCCAATATGAGATCTTAGCAGGCAGACAGAATCCATCCACATCATTTTGGGATGGGAAAACCTCATCTGAGCACCAGGACGGGAGAGGCACCTGCTGCATGTACGTGACCTCAGAGCACTGGTGGAAAAAGCAACACTGAGATGAATGTGTCTGAAGCCTGTAAATATGAAAAAAATCAAGTACAATAAATAAGCCTGGAACATGGAGAAAAGGGTGGGCTTGGAAGACCTGGTGAACACACAGAACTCAACAGGAAGAAGAACAGCTTTCTGAGTTGAGCATGAGACTGAAAGTAGAAAAGAGACAGGAGGGCAACCCAAGTGAAAATAATCATATTAACTTCCTGGGGCAAAACAGGAGACAGGGTTGGGAAGGAGCAGTGACCAGTGGGAAGCAGACTAGGTCAATGAGGTGATTTGCTGTGACCTACAGCAAATGGTCACAAATCTCATCATTTAAAACAATAGTTCCTTTACAATTGTGGATGCCAGAAGGCCAAGTTAAGGCACTGGCAGGGCACTAGCCCACCACAGGCTTGAGGTGAGAAGGCTTCCCTGCCTCTTCTGGCCCTGGGGTCTGGCAGTGGTTCCTGTATTTGCATCACCCCACTCTGTCTCTGCCTTCATGTGCCTCCCCCTATTTTCCAGCTGTGTCATCTTTTGTGGTTTATATGAAGACACTTGACATTGGATTTAAGGTCCACCCAGATAATCCAAGATGATTTCGTCTTGAGATTTTTAACTTGATATCTGAAAAGACCTTTTAGTTTTCTATATAAAGTCACATTCATAGGTTTAAAGTCATTACTCACTATTCTGAGTAGGCATAACTTTGTAGGGGGCACCGTTCAACCTAATGCAACTGGCAGCCAGCCAGACTTGAGATCATCGCAGGTGTTGAGGCAGGAGTGGCTGAGAAGAGAGGAGGCAGCTCTAACAAGAAC
>RJWT010027849.1:0-15392 GCA_004365215.1 Cuniculus paca
GATGAGTTGATTATTTGCAATAGTGGGGTACTGAAATCCCCCATGATGGCATTAGTGTTTGTCCTTTCATTTTGAGTAGTTTTTGCTCTATGAAATAGGGTGTGCTGGTGTTCAGAGCATATATATTGATAATTGTTATCTCTTTTTGATGAGTAGGTTTCTGTAGCAATATGTACTCTCCTATCTTTGTCTCTTTTGACAAGATCTGGTTTGTCAAAAATTAGAGTAAGATGCACAGGTGTAAACATTATATTGTCTCATTAATGTGAAAAGCTGAAAGAGTAAATAAGATCCAAAATGTACAATAGATAGTGTAAAATGGGAATAAACTTTAAAAGGAAAGAGAAACTTGGATGTGGGAATGGAGAAAAGAAGGAAGAGAAAAACAGATAAAATATATAATAGTTAAAATGGTTATACTATTAATTTCTCTAAGTTCATTGAAAATAAAGGTTTGTGCTAATATTGTTTAACAATTAAATGCCTATATCTTATACTCTGAGTAACTAATTTAAGATAACAACATGCACTGTATTAACCATTGTTTGCTCCTATTATCTTGTTTTGAAATTTTGGGGTTTTTGTTCTCTTTAAAATAAAAAAATTAAAATTGCTTCTCCAGCTGTCTTTCAGTCTCCAGCTTCTTGAAAGGATTTTTTCCATCTTTTCATTTTCATTCTGTGTGTGTGTCTTTGTGGAAGAAGAATATCTCTTACAGATAAATATATTTGAGTCCTTTTTTTTTATTCAATCTGCCAGTCTATATCATTTGATTAGAAGTTTAAGATTATTTTCATCAAGTCTTATTAGTAAAGTGTGTGTAGTGCTTCACTCCTAGTCTTCTTTTATTTACTCTATTTCAGTGAGATTTATTCATTATCTTGGGCTCTTGGATGTTGTCATCTTTTTTATTTCTACTCAAGATCGCCTTAAGTATTTTAGGCAGTGCTGATTTGGTGGTCATGAATTTCTTTATCTTTATTGAGGAAGGTCTTTATTTCTTCAAAAATTTTGAAGGTTAATTTAGCATATGTCTTGGTTACTTTTTCTCCTTACTGGGACAAAACACCTGAAACTCAAAGTGAAGCAAGGAAAGCTTTGTTTAGCTTACAGTTTCTGGAGATTTCAGTCCATAATAAGCTGGCTCTAAGGCCGGATGGCATGGCACAGGGACAACATTTCAAGGCAGCAGCAAGCAAAAGCAGCCAGAGCATAAAAGGGGAAAACAAGCCTTCTCTCCTCCCTTACATTGTACATAGGCCACCGCCCCCCACCCCCACCCCGCCCCCCTTCAGGGTGGGTGTAACACACAAAATGTTCTTGCCCTCCTTTGTACAGGATGAAAATATTTACAAAGTAAGAACCCTGGCTCCCTGCTGAGTCTTTCAGTTAAACTTCTAAATTGCTCAAGTTGACACAATGTATCAACCATAACAGCAGGGTATAGTAATCTGTGTTGACAATTACTTTGTCTTAGGGCTTAAGAAATATCACTCCACTCCTTTTCCTGGGTATTCATCTCATTCTCTAAATTTTCATAGTTTCTGCAGTTATTTCAGTGAATAAACATTTTATAACATTAGACTAGTTTTACCCCTTCCTTAAGGCTAATCATCCTCAAGTTTGTCGTTTTCAATTCACTGGATCATCTTTTTTGTGCTGCTTTTGTTGTCGTTGCTGCTGCTGCTGCTGTCGTTGTTGTTGCTGTTGTTGTTGTTACTGAAGAAATGTTCTGTTGCATCAACTTTGTTCTTGTCCATATAGTCTATGTTCTGATGGATATTGCCAAAACTTTCACTTGAGTTACTCATTTCCAGGATGTCTTCTTGATTCCTTTCCGTAACTTCTGACTCCACTAAAGTGATTTTTCACATCTTTCATTGTCTTCCTTAATTCATTCAGCTGCTTATTTGTACTCTTTAAGCTCATTGATCATCTGATTGATTTGTTCAGCTGCTTATTTGCATCTTTAAATTCCTTGATCAGCCCTATAAATGGTTCACTTAGAAGCTTGTCTCTTCTTTTATCTCTTCGGTCATTTTAAGTCTTAGCTTTCTAGTCCTTTGTCTGCAACTTTATCTACTTCAGCATCTGTAAGAGCAGATTTGAGAGAGTAATGAGTTTTTTGAGGCATCTGGTTCCTTTGTTTCCTCATGATTGTTGTGTTTATGTGTTGAAGCTTGTAGATGAGTTTGGATAGAAAGCTCTGCCACTATATTAGAGATATCTTCAGTATAATGATTTCTCCCTGTGCTGTGTCATTGGCTTTGGTTGTGATTTTTGTGCAGGTACCCACTTACCCTATTCAAAGGGACTGGGATCCATCTCTAGCACTGCATTGTGAGAAACAACTATAAGTAATATCAATATCTGATGAACCAATCATACCTTAAAACTTGTTTTAAAAGTTCTCAAACCTTTCAATATCCCAATAAAATGAAGCAATAGTAATGATGAATCAGCTGGGGAATAAAATAATAAAAAGGAAAAAAGAAAAAATAGGTTTGCTGTTATCTCTATGGACAGAAGAATAAGATAAGGTGGGCAAGGGATACCAACCTGACTTCCACTCTTTCTCTTCCCTGGTCTTATGGGCATAAAGCCTGAGGTTCTGCTCTCAACCTTTATCTAGTTCCCAAGAATTAGCTTTTCTGTCATATCTGCCTTTAGAATGTGTCTTACTGTCAGATGACTCAGTGAACAAGTTGCTACTGTACACTGAAGACTGTGGACTTGGAGACATCTTGGGCACTGCTGGTGAATCTGCCCTTTCAATATAGATTCGGAAACACAAAGCTTTATGTATAAGAGATACTAAAGAGAATAGACTCTACACTGATTCCTAGGGACAAGTCCGCCCCATCTCCATGCTTCTACCAGGGATCCTTCCCTGCTTTTAGAGAGCAGAGGACGGATAACCTAGAGTACAATCACAGAAATGAAGGATTTTATTGACCTGAAGTTCTCCCTGAGCCTTTTGTACATGGAGTGGCTGAAATAGACATCCCCAGGACCACATTCATGGAAATGCGGCCAATGTGACAGCATAACACCTTCTGGTTTGGTTTGTTGCTCTCCTGTCACTGTTTTGAGATTTCTAATAATTACTGAACAAGAGGTTCTGTATTTTAACCCATGGTGGCCAAGAAGCAAAGAGAGAGAAATCTCACTCATAACAAAGCCCCTCTTCAAGTCCCATCAAGCTCTGAATCCATAAATTGAGAAGGTAAGCTATGTCATGATCTAATCATCTCCCAGCAACCCTACCTCTCAATACTGCTGCATTGGGGATTCTGCCTTAAATGCATTAACTCTGGGGACATTTAAAATCCATACTACAATGGACATCCATTTTACTTCTTCTTAAAAAAGTGTTTTTGTCGATTTTTCAACGTGTTTCTGCATCCCCTCCCCCCCAACATAATCCTATCTTCTCTGCCCATTCATTTCATGTAGACATTTTGCTGCTTGTTCTTTGTCCAAAGTATTGGTATTAAAGCTTATTTTATGTTATCAACATTTACTGTTGCTTTGGTGCTAAAAAGGGAGGTATGAAGGAATATAATCTGGAACAAGATGTAAATATTAACAAGTTTACCTAAACTTAATATATCACTGTCATTCTCTCCCATTCCTTCCACATGCAAGAATTTTTTTTTTGTAGTCCTTTCCACTTTCAGAAGGCCTCCTTCTCTCTACTGGCCTTTCCTAATTTCTTTTTTTTACAAATTTTTAAAATCATTCTAGAAGACTTCTCAAAATTTACACTCTTTCCTAAGGTATAGAATTAACAAAGGAATAAGTTCCCCCTCCAAAAAAAAAGTACCTCCTCCAAAAGAGGAAGTAAAATAACTTTGTCTAAACCAGATTGTATGCTTCACTTATAGGCAGAAAATTAGAAAAAGAGTTTTATTTGCCTAACAGTTGCTGCTTAGCCAGTCTTTGACCCCTATCTCTCATATTTGAGCATCTTAGGCACAGGTGAACTTCACTACATGGGGTTACTACATTCTGCCTCTTAGAATACAAGCCAGTATTTGGGCTTTGGTGCAACAGGAGCTGTCCATGTTTTCATACAGGAACATAACAGTCTAGTTTGTAGCTACCAAGGAAAACTGTGTCCACATAGAAATTACTATAAGCAATATAAATAGAATTACAATAACTAGACATAAACAGACTACTTGCAATACAGTAAACATAGAATGTTAAATTTTACAGCTGTTACCCACAACCAACCCATTTTTCCTGAATGCAAAAGTAACTGCTGTTATTTCTTTTGATATAGAAAAAGTTTTCTTCCTGTTTCTAACCACTGTGGTTACAAATTCAAATGAGTCAAATGATGAACAGAAAAACATCCTGCACCTTTGATAGTATCTGATTAACAGTAATGCCAGAATCTTTGCTGATCTTTACTTGGAAGAAAATTGAGATGTGCCTCGCATAACTTGCATTGCTCTGAAAGATCTACAGCATCTACAGAAGTCCTGAAACAAGCATCCTCCCCACTGGCCAAAGACATAATAACATATTTAATATCGCATTTAGTATAATAGTTGATAAAACTTCATGTAGTTTGGCTGAAAATGACAGCTACTAATATGTTCTCAAAATGTGTCTTATTAAGTGGGATCATTTATTTCACATGTCATGACTTTTTATTCCTGCCCAAATAATGAAATTAAAAGGGCCCATTCCCAAAGTCATCTCTAGAGAAATAGTAGTGATAATGGTAATAAATATCTAAAGAATTAACTACATCAAAGTGAATCTATTCTCTAGGTGAACTGAAGTCCAGATTGGCCCTATAAATCGAGAACAGCAGATGAGGCAGGGGTTGGGAGTGGCTTCAACCTGGGAAGAGGATGGTGGAGGAGAAGATGAGAGTGTAGACCACAGGAATGCTCTGAATTCCCAGTTCATTTCATCGTTTGTGTTGCAACTATAGGAACTATGACAATAATCTAAACTACTCGCTGTGTCCCTGACTCATATCATGTACAAATGTTCCTAATTTATGAAGTTAAATAATGAAAAATAAAAAATACGATGAACATAGTTGAAGAACAAATTAGTGAGTTAGAATATAAATTTACCAAGAAGGCTAAAGAAAAAGGTAGAGACAAAAAATATCACTGAAATACTAAAGAATATACAGGCAGACTATAATATCAGGGGTCCCAAGGAAAAAGAAACAACCCTAGAGGAATGGAAGGAATTAAAGAACTAATAACCAGAAATTGCACAGAAGTTTTAAAATGGAGCATCAATTTGAAAAGGGCACATCCCCTGCAAAGAATCAAGAATCAGTTGACCCTAAACTTCTCAATAGCAATATCACTTATAAGATTTTAAAAAATAATACATACATAGGGCAAAAAATGAAATTTTAAGTGAGAATTTTATTGTTAATTTAAGATTTTAAAAAGTAATACATAGGGCAAAAAATGAAATTTTAAGCAAGAAATTTATTGTTAGTTGAATAAGTTCACAACTTTCTAAAATCTGTTTGATGCTGTTTTATTCTTCATCTTTCAGCACTGTAAAAGAGAGATGGAGGGCAACCCATTCAAGATCTCTTCTGTCTCTCTCAGAAGCTTTCTTTCTCTCAATAAATACATTCTGCTTTAAGAGAGAGAGAGAGAGAGAAACTCTAAGTCACTATTACCCTGCTCCCCAGGACATAATTCTTTACAGGGTTAAATCAATTCAAGACCGGGGTTTCTAAAATCAGACATCAAAAAGAAAGCTCTCTAGGCATTTAAAGCAGGAAATGGTTTATTACAGGAAATTAATGTGCTTGAAATCCTCACCAGGAAGTTTCAAAACCTCCAGGAAACCACTGCTAAAGGTCACCGTTCCACATCATAAAGATAGGTAATTTTTTAAGACAAGTGCAAAAGACGCCAGCAAACTACATCTCCCAGAAAGAAAGAAAGTTATTTGATGAGAATGAACATTTTGAAGATTATATAAACTAAACTTCTTAAAGCAGTGATATGGTCTTAGCTAGTTTGTGTTGGCCCAGTGCACTATAGAAATAAATTGATCCTCCAATCACAATTCTTAACAATCTTACATAGCAGTCTGCAATAGTTTGACTGTCTCCACCCTACCAAAAAAAAAAAAAAAAAGTTAAAGGGCTGCTCTGGAGAGTGGTATTATTGGGAGGCTGTAGAACCTCTAGGAAGGAAGTCTTGGTGGGAAGTCTCCAGCTGAAGGTAGGTGTGTCCTTGAGGGCAACTAATGGACTCTGAACCTTTTGTCTTTCTCACTCTCTTGCTTTCTGGCCACCAATTGAATGGCTTTGGTCTACCCCATCTTCCCTCAGTGATACCTGTCATAAGCCCAAGTGATTGACCCAAGGAAACATGGAGTGAAACATCTAAAACAGGGAGCCAAAATAAACTGTTGCTTCTGTATTTGTTAAGTGATGAAAGGTTACTAACATAATAATCCATTTATCTTCCTCTTTTTCACCCTTAAATTACCCTTTTAGTCCCTCTTTATTTAAGACATTCTGATCTCTTGGAATCTGTGCTCCCAGAAGTCCAATTCTAATACCACAGATAAATTCCTTCTGCTAAGCCTCTTTAAATGCAGATAAACTTGATGTATTTATGAAAAGATACTCTTTGTAACCTAGCCCCTGATATAAACTGATTAAAGATTCCAACTTACCTCTTTGACAAAGAGTGCATATATTTATATGATCACACAGCTTATCTTGATTAATTTTTAAATTCAAAAAGAATTATTTTTAATGCTAAAGACATCATGGAAAAATATCAAGAAACTCATGCTGTCTCTTGATTATATAATAAAAAACATAAAAAATTATTCCATTGAACTATTATTATCTTTATACGTGATCCTGATATATTATTTGTCATCAATTCATTTTCCTCCTTTAAATATTTATATGAGGTTTTGGCAAAATTAACCTTAAAATTTCAAACATTGTTCTTACTATAAAGGCATGTATTTCTAGTGTTTAAAGTGTCTCTTCCATAATGTTCATAAACGGATTCTATGCAAAAGAATAAAAGTGTTGAGCAATATTATGAATAAGAAAAAACAGCTTTTTGGAGAAGAAAGATATGATTGAATCCCTGAGTAACTTTTTGCCTTGAACACCTGATATCAGCAAGCAAAGCCTTTCTGTGCCAGTTACTTAAAGGCAGGCAAATAAAGACAAAAGAAGGTAAAGGTTTTTTCAGAGATCATAGGTAACAATAACTAGAACAGTACTGATGATTGTTTTGTTTCAGTTCTTAATATGATCTTTGCCTCAATATGTAATTTAAAATTTAGGTTGAGAAACTTCTCATTTCTGAGCATATCCCAAGATAAAGTCAATAAGGCATCTTCTCATCTCATTTTGTGTTTCCATTCCCTAAAACCAACAAATCACTTTTACTCTCAGGAGAGCATTTCCCTTTAGTTCTGTTTGTTTATTTCCCACTTTTTCCTAATGTCCCATAAACTATTTCCCAATAATTTCAGCACAAGGTGACTTTTCTGTCTGGGATTTTATTTCCTCTACTGAATGAGAAGCTTAGCATTGGCATATTTTAGGTTCCCAGGCAGTGTCATAATGACCTTGATACCTCATGTTTTGGGTGACAAATACAGAACTTGCAGATCTTGGGAGAAAACACACAGTAGTCATGGCAGATAGTAGTTGGGCATCTAGGATCCTGAAGGTAAAATAGAACAGGTCTTGAGAGATGCCAAAGACTATGAGTGCATTATTGTCTTGTCATGGCTGTTCACAGTCAGTGTTGACTTACACACGGCTTAGTTTAGACCAAGAATTGGGATCCTTCTGTGCACTGAAGAGTGGTACTGAGGCACAGTCACCCTGTGGGCTGGGAATCACTGTGGAAAGTGACTTTAACCATGAGACAACTTCTACTGTAAGGTACACCTCAGAAAGGGGAAGAATGAATTGAACCACAGGCTTAGAAACATGTTAGATGGGTCTGTGTAGCAGGCTAGGAATGTGGAGATACAGCTTAAAGTGAAGTTCTTGCTATAAGTAGGATTCGGTGACGTAAGATCAGAGCTTGGCTGTTTCCACATTCTACTTCAAGCATTGCTGCCAAGGGAGCATATTCTAGTGATGTTCAGAGTACCTGCTGCCTGGCATTCTTTTTAGCTTACAAGACAACATAACCTTCCTGTTGCTACATATGACCAAAAAGACCGTAACACAGTCAATAAAACACACATTTTTTAAATGAATAAGAATGCCAAAACAGGAAATGCCAGAGTTTGCAGGAAAGAATCTGAAAATTCTATTTTAAAAATTGGAGGTTTTTTACCTGTAATTTAAGTACATTTTTGTCTGTATAGCTCTGAATCTAGGGCTGAGAAATCTGGGGAAACTTCCTACTTTATTTGTACATAGATATGATGACAGTGAAAGAACACATTTATTTGGAAAACCCTGTATGAGTTGCTCATGTTTCTGGTTGTGTTTAGATAGCCTGGTGTTTGGGTTTCCATTGAGACTTTCATAGATATGAAGCTACTTGATTTTATTCAGTGTTCCTCATGGAATATAGAAGACAAAACTTGGCCAATCCCCACCCAGATGATCATCACTCCCATTGTCTCTGAAGCAGTGACATCATCATCTGATCACTCAGGATGTGACAGAGCTCAGGCAGAGCACCCCCATATCCTTATTCTGGTCTTCATGTGTGAGTTTATATCAGATGTCAGCTTAGACCTAAATGTGGCCTCCTGGCTATACATCTTACTGGCAGTGACAATCCTTTTCATTGCCTTTTTTGCATTTGTCCCTTCTTCAGCAAGACTGGTGCACATCTATAAGTCTCTATGTGGAGCCCATGAAGCCATATGAAGGAGAAAAGGAAAGGGATCCATTAAGATGTGAGCTTGAAAATACGTTTCTTACTATATGATCTGGGGAAATATTTCTTCTCGAGATTTTCAATGACCCTAGGCCAAGAGTATCTACAAATATTACATGTGACAGAATTACCAGAGAGGGTTGAGGGGAGCAGGATAGGACTGGGCTAGAAGTCCATTCCTGGTACACCTGTAGAAAATGTATTCAGGGGCCCTGGCTGAGCTGAAGCTAATGCCCTCTATAAGGATTTGGAGAGCTCTGTGAAACAGGGGGATATGTGAGGGCGCTTCCAGACGATGGTACTTTTAGTCCTACTTGGATGCAGGTGTTTGCGGTGTAATGCTGTGAACAAAAAACAAAGGTGGAAATTATTAAGCTGGACCATCTGGAAAGGGCAGATAAGTATTTGCCCTTTCCCTCTGGATTTTTCTGTCCATTACATGGCAACACTAGTCAGTTTTGTGGTCCATGTGTTAGAAAGCAAACACAAATCTAGTCTCAGTAAGACAAGTGCCCTCATGTCCTTACAAGAATCCTCTTCCTCTGAGATCAACACAGGCTCCCTGGGCAAAATGTTTATCAAGCCCAGCTTTGGTTCTGAGCCTTCAGTAACTCTTCTCAGTGGAAAGAGTTCTCCTCTGTGCCTATTTCAATGGCATCTCTCTTTTATTAACAGTCCCTTTCACTTGAAGCAATGCTTTAATTTTCTGTATCACATGCTAGAAAGGAAAGGTAACTGAATCTTTTCCAAACAGTTTATAAATTTAATTTTTAAATAGCAAAGATAGAAGAACTCTGTCATTTGTAGAGTTGAAAACATTTGCTATAGGATAAGGGTGTAAAGAGACTTTCTTCTCCAGGTTAAGTCAATCTCCTCTTCGGCTGGGCTGTTCTGTGACTTCTTGTGGCATCATTGTGGGGAGCAGGCACCCAGTGGATTCTTAGGTTTTTCTGAATTCACTATATCTCTTCCTTGTTACTAATATGCCCCACAGATATTTTTGACCAAGTTTTCTTCTCATAGTATTGAAATCCCTGGCCTACAAAGTTTGCGCGTTGTTTTTAGACAGGTAAAATGAGGGAAAATTTTTGGCTGAATAAATGTTTGGATTTGAGAACATTTTATGAGTTCAGGGAAAGAATGGTGCCTGTCATATTCCCAACCTTATCAAAGTGTATGGCGGTTTTGGTGGTAGACAGCCAGAATATCTAACTCAATATTAATGAAAATACTATAATGGAAGAGATAAATGCATTATCTCAAAGTTTGCATGAAGTTACTGTAACTCATTTGTACAAATGCTTCTAATACCTCGGTTCGTCTTCCACTTTCTCCCTCTGATATTGTTCTTGAGACCCTGTTTACACTTACAGCCCAAAGTTGGAAGAGCGAGCAAATGATAGCTTCCAAGGGGTCATGTGGGTGGATTTTTCTGAAGCTACCTATTCCAGGAACTTATGAGTAGCAATTTCTCCCATGGAACAGCAAAGAAACACTGCTTTATTATCTAGGATATCATGTAAATGAGCCCGGAAAGGTGATGGAAGTACCATGGTCCTTTCTAAGAGTTCAAAATGCAAATCAGCTCCTGTTTCTCTCTCACAGTGACTTTTCTCCTTTAGGAATTTCTGGAAATTCTCTGCATCTTCACAGAGGCTGTAAATCTTGGCTGCCCTCATGATCACTCACCACTTGTGCTACTAAGAACATGTTTCCCAAATTTGGCTGTGAGTTCCTTAATATTATATAATATTTCTGTGCTAATTCTGGGTTGTATAAAGTTTGGAGAACCTGTTTAGATATTAAAATGTTAGCATTTTTGTGATGTGTTGGATTTGGCAACCATTGCCTCTAGTAATTTAAGGCTTTCTGATAAGTATGTAGTTTCCATTAGTTACATGTCAGGGACAAGGTAAAAATTACTCCAGATTTTTTTGTAGAAACATGAAAAGTTAGAGATAGAAGGAACCACAAAAAATATAGGCTTTAATTTTTCCAATGAACAAATCTGAAACTTCTGATTTCCTTTTCTCGGTGTGGATAAGATGAGAATGAGTTAATTTTGGGTGACTGCTGCATCTCAAGTAATGATTCTATGTGATGATAACCTACTACTGGGGATTACCCATGTGGAAATTTTGGTCAATCAGGAGAGGACCTCAATGAAAGATTTCATATGTTGATCAGGAATAAGGGATCTGGAACTATATTTTCCTACCTTTTTTTCCTGGTGCATTCAACCTGTTTGTATTTTTTTAAAACAAAATGTTCCCTTTTCCACTCTCATGTCCTTGCTGACTATGCAGACAGAGAAAGCATTCTACATACAGTTGTTATCTGGCAACCATCTTCTGTAATAGTTAACAGTCATGGCCCATAAGTCACCTAGTTCTGTGTGCATGTGTGTGTGCACGCATATGCGCACATGCATGGGTGCATATATGTGTGTAAGTATGCATGTGCATGTGTGTGTGTGTGTGTGTGTGTGTGGTGTTGGAGGCTGAACCCAGGGCAGTCACATGGAGCTTTATCCCCAACCATTTTTTTTTCATTTTAAGACAGAGTATCACTAAGTCACTAAGTTGCCCAAGCTGGGTTCAAACTTGTGATCTTCCTGCTTCAGCTCCCCAGAATGCTGGGGCTACAGACCCACACTCACTCAGTCCTACTCCTATTTTTATACAAATTTTCTGAGATATTTACTGGTATTTGGAAAAGCTTGCAATCTGAGTCGCTTTGAGTTGTTTTGTTTTGTTTTGTTTTGTTTTGTTTTGTTTTGTTTTGCCTAACAGAAAGTTCTGTGACTTTGCTGAACTGAACTAGAACCAAAAAACATTTTCTTTCAAGCCAATCTTCTTCAGCCCCCTGGAAAAGAAGTTCTGAGAGGGCAGGAAATTGGGATGAGAGAGGACAACTTGCTTCTTGTGACTTTGTAGGACAGAGAATCAAGAAGACTACCCAGTAACATTGATTGAGGATGACAATCTGCCTCAGACAGTATTTCTTACACTCTCATTATTCATATTAAAAGGAAATTGATAATAAAAATTTTTACACTCTCAAACAGTGCTGTTACAGGGATTTTTTGTTGAACTTCTATCCTTTTTCATCCACTTAGTGAATCAATTCCCCCAACACAATTTGCTCTCCACATGACTGGTTCATACATTTTCCTTTCCTCTAAGCAATGCGTGGTTTCGAGAATATGTATATTAGGACAAGACCTGTGGTTTCAGAGATCCACCATTTTTAATTTCTACAGCTGTGTGACTACATTTTAGCCAACACACTTCTAGCAGAAATGCTCTGAGCTATATCTATGTTACTAGCCACAGAAGAAAGCTTTCTCTGTTTTAACCTGAAAGTGGTCACAACAGAGGTCTCCTGAGAAGCCCTGCTTAGAGGAAACAGGGAAGCTGCTTTGGTAGCCAAGATTTTTGGAGTACTTCGTGGGACAGAGGCCAATCTTTCCTCTCCCCTGCACATTTTCCTTAGGACACAACTTGTCCATTAATCACATTTTCAGTCCTCTTTGTTATAGCTGCCTGGACTTTGTTACAGTTGCCGTATCACTCTGCATTCTTCTGGTCATGGTGCTAAGAAACTCATAGATCTGCTGGTCTGGAGTTTAAAACACCACCATATTTACTATATATCTTGATTACTTAATTCTTGTTGCTATGGCAAAATGCCTGACACCCAAAATCAAGGGAGCAAAGGTTTATTTCGCTTACAGTTTGTGGAGGTTTCAATCCATAATCAGCTGGCTCCAAGACTGGGTGGCATCGCAGAGGCAGCAACAGTTCATAGCGGCAGAAGACAGCAAAAGCAACAAGAGCAAAAAGAGGGGAGAGCAAGCCTCTTTTTCTTCCTTATATTGCATACAGGCTATATCATCTCTGTGCCCTCCTCTTGCACAGGCTGAGGATATTTACAAAGTAAGGACCCTGGCCCCCTCCTGAGTCACTTAGTTAAACTTTTAAACTTCTCAAGTTGACACAATGAATCAATTAATTGATAATCAATTACACCATAGTGTACAAATCCCTCTACAATCTCATTCAACTTTTCTAATGGAATTTATGTACCAACAATGCGCATGTGTATATCTATGTGTATACTCACATATGTTTCACCATTGTCTTAGAACTCTGGTCCTTTGATGTATTTCATTTATATGTTCTTTATTCCTACCCTAGACCTTTTATTCCCACCCCAGGCTCTCCTTCTATACATAAACTGAACTTTCCTCCTGGTACTCTCTTTCTATCTGATAGTTTACCCTGTAGTGCTGAACCAAAAAAAAAAAAAGTCAGAAAAACACACAATGCTCAACAACTAAATTTATGTATTTTTCACTTTAAAAGCCTTATTTGGTTTTGCTGGTCAGTATTGTTCAATCCTGTGACTTTGCACCCACAGGGGTGTATTAATCATTGGCAGCCACTCCGTAGAAGGGGAAAGAGCATGGATTGTGCTTTGATGTGGCCCACATGCTTCTCATAGGTGACAGCTCTCACATGATCACACTTAGTTGCAATGAATGCTGAGAAATATAACCAGCATGTGATATAAATAATATAAGTATTAATATAATCAATATATGTCTAGCTAGAAATGTTATTACTTGTAAGGAAGAAGTGAGGTAGGGCACACAGTAATGACTCTAGTTGAAAAGAAAAGGAGAATGGTTCTATGTGTATCCTTAGGCCTTGTATCTACTACCTTGCACCCAATAGTGAATCATCCTGGGGCTACAACACAACATGATATTTAGTATACTGTGATACTAAATTAAACTGTCTGGAGTTGAATCTAGGGTCTTCATTTCTAAACTTTAAGACCTTTGGCAAGTTACATTTCTTAACCTTATGTTTATTTTAGTAACTGAAAAAGAAGAATTACAATAAGATTAAGAATTATTATAGCACCTACCTCACAGAGTTATTGGAATTTAATGTGTAGTAGAATATATAAAGTACTTGGACCAGCATCCCAAACTGGCAGAGCCAGTTCAAAATAGTTGCTCAGATTTCAAGATATAGGCATGTCAAACAATATATGCACTAACTGCTCTTCTCAATGAACTAAAAGGAATTAGTAGTATAACTATCTTAACATATATGTTATATTTTTTTTTTTTGCTTTTCTCTTCCTTCTTTTCTCCTTTCCCACATCCCAGTTGTTCTTTCACTTTGAGAAATTTCTTTCCCTTTTACTATATCTATTGTAGATTTTGGATCTTATTTACTCTTTCAGTTTCGTACACTAGGGAGAAAATATGATGTTTACACATGCAAGTTTGATTTATTTCAGTTATGAGTATGGTCTCTAGTTACATTCAGTTACCTATAAAAGGCTTCAAGTTTATTCTTCTTTTTAACTTGAGTAATACTCATTATATAAAAACACCACATCTTTTTTATCCATTCCTCAGTTGGTGGGCATTTGGATTGTTTCCAAGATTTAACTATTACAAATCGTGATGCTATAAATATGGGTGCACATACATCACAATGGTATGATGTTTTTAATTCTTCTGGGAAAATATCCAGAAGGGGACTAGCAGGGTCAAATGGGACCTCTAATCCTAGATTTTGAGGAATCATCACACTGATTTCCACATTGGATGCACCGGTCTACACTCCCACAAACAATGGAGAAGTGTTCCTTTTTCCCCACAGCCCTACCAGCATTTGTTATAGGTTGATTCCTTGATGATGGTCATTCTTTCTGAAGGGAGGTAGAATCTCACTGTTGTCTTAATTTGCATTCCTTGAATGACCCAAGATGTTGAACATTTTATATTTAGTTGCCATTTGTATTTATTCATCTGAGAAGTGTGCATTCATCTCAGATGCCCATTTCTTGAGTGAGTCTTTGAATTTATGAGGCCTGATTTTTTTCAATTCTTCATATGTTCTAGATAGAAGTCCTTTGTCTGAGAGATAGTTAACTAAAATTTTTCCCACTCTAGGTTTTCTTTTCACTCTGTTAGTGATTTCTTTTGATGTGCAAAAACTTTTTAGTAAGATGAGATCCCAGTTGTTGATTCTTTGAAGTACTTCCCATGAAGTGGTTTTTGTTCATGAACTCTCTGCCTACACCATGTCTTCAAGTTTTCTGCCTACTTTCTCTTCCAGGGGATTTAGTGTTTCTACTTTAATATTTAGATCTTTGATTAATTTTGATTTCAGGTTAGTGCATGGTGATAGACATGGGTCTAGTTTAAATCTTTAGCATATGGAAAGGAAGTTTTTCCAGCACTATTTATTAAAGAAGCTATCTTTCTTCCAGTGAACATGTTTGGTCCCTTTGTCAAAGTTAAGGTGGCTTAGTGTGTTTGTAGTTGTGTCTGCACCATCTAGTTTGTTCCATTGATTCTCAGGTCTGTTTTTTGCCAGTACTGTCTGATTTTATCACAGTAGCTTTGTAGTACAATTTCAAGTCAGGGACTATGAAGCCTCCTACCTTGCCTTTGTTGCCCAGGACTTTGTTGCTATTCTA
>RJWT010027850.1:0-15403 GCA_004365215.1 Cuniculus paca
AAATTATATGAAGTTAAAATGGGTAAGTAGTTATATTTCATTTAGCTTATTATCGTCTGTGTGGAGGATCTTAATATAAGTTTCTATTCATTTTACTAATTTTTTCACTGTGCTGTTAAATAAAATGTTGTGGTGTCTCATACTTCCTTAATATAATTATCTCAATATTTCATTGTAATGTTCTCACACTTTCATCAAATGAATCACTCTGCATTAAAGTGTTAGCAAAAATATGCTCCATCTATAGAAAACATGACAAAATCTTATGTCAGAAGTCTCATTATAAACCACTATAGTTGGGTCGGGCCCTAATCTATGATGTATTACATTATTGGCAGAAGCAACAAAGACAGTACTGATAATGATGAATACAACTGTAAATGAATGCAATCGATGAAAACCAACTATGCTAATATTAAGAATTCAGTAGAAAACATTTTTTTAAATAAATTAACAATTAGCAGTAGGCTTAACCTAACTCTTCTTTCAGAGTTTACCATTGTGGATCAAAATTTAGGTCTCTTATTCTGTACTCTGTGGCCTGAAGAAGTCATTGATTTTTGTCTGGGCTTCATTTTTCCCTATTTGTACTCTGTGCCTGCTATAGATATTTGAGGAGTAACTGGAAGGACACACTTGCACTTTAAAATATAAAACCATGCTTATTGTACCAGTGGTTTCTCAGCATATACTTAATCAGGAATTAATGGATTAAAACAATTAGATTATAGGACTGAGATATCCCACAATACACCAGGTCCAGTAAGAGAAACCAACCTGAAAACTTAGAAGACACATGGTTTTGCTAAGATGCCACTTGTGACAAGGAAGATAAATACTTATGCTTCTCATTTTGCTCACACTTTTAAGTCTCCTGTGTCACATATTTTCAAAACCAGCAGAAAGCCAGATATGATAGTGGTCGAAAGAATGGGGCTGCAAATGTTTCTTCTCACCGGGTAAAGGGACAATTTCAAGGAAGGGATATGAGGACAAACAACAGTAAAATATACAGAGTGACAAGGATTCAGGTCTAAAAGTGTAAAGAATCATTAGGCAAGAAACAGATTTTGTCAAATACAAAAAGATGACCACCAACCTACTCTTATTATGTTTTGCAGCTATTACTTTATATACAAATGGAAAGTTGGTGACAAATCTGAATAGAACACCTATTGACACAATTTTCCCAATAGCTGAGATGGTGTTTAACACATTTGAGCAACAAAGCATTTCAAAGTGTAAACATTGTTTTTTTGAGATATAGTGGTATTCAATGCTTAATATAGTATAAATACAACTTTGACATGCATGGGTCACTTGATTGAGTGCAATATTTACTTTATTACAGAAGTCTGAAACCAAACTTGTAGTATCTGTGAGGTATGCCTCTATTGGGACTTTTTTCCTCCTTATGTAGTATGCAGATGAAAATGTGAACGAACATATGTTCATGTAGGTGTTGATACATATATTTCAATATATTATACCATGTAATTGCTTAAATCCATTCTGATGGGAATTGGAGAAATCATACAGTATTCTAATTGTTAAAATGTAAAGATATTTTTCACTTTCACTTTTATATACATTGTATTGTTAAATTTTCATATTAATTAAAATGATCCATAAGTAAAAAAAATCTAAAAAGTTTATATACAGATTATTTCCACCTTTCTTTCTAATTTGCAAAGTAATAACAATGTATTATTGAGCAACATAGTAGTTTTTAGAAATAAAATGGATTCAAAAACATGTCAAATCTACAATTTCTGCATAAAAATGTATCAAACATAAATCCAGACACTTTAACTTTTATTTCATGCTGATAGTGTATAATCAGAGTGGAAAGATCATTGAAATTAATAAATTAAAAATAACTGTCCATAAGACAAAAAATGAACTTCAATCAGACAGTAATTATGCTTTCAACAGTGTAAATTAATTCCTCAAATGATATGGTTCAGTGTACTCAATCTATTAATTATTTTTATCATTTTATTTAAAGTTTAGTGTTTCTAACTTGACTAAATCATTGCATCATTAAAAATACAACAAGAAATATTTATTAATATCTCTTTTGATATCTCAAGATCTCATAAAATATCTGGATTATTTTAGACATGGAAGTGTATCCAGTGTACACTTTTTCCTCCCAATGGTGAGAGAGCAACAAATGTAACACCTATAGTTTTAGATTGAGGAACTGCAGCAATCAATATCAATTCAATCACTATCAATTCTTTGAGAGATGTATAGATAACAAATGAGGTGAATACATATTAAATCATTAAGTAAAATATGTATTTCCTTTTAGGAGACTATTTAAGAGTTAGTGGTTGGGTCTAAATTCTGACTTAGTATTCTGGTTTTGATTTGTAGATTTCTATCATAACACGATCCTAAGAAGAGTCATTTCATTAGTTTCATCAGTTTCTTCATCTAAAAAATATGAAAAAAGTATTTACATAGTAGGGTTGTCACAAGAAGTAAATTTGATAATTTAAAAACTGTGTTTAGCTAGCCATTTACCACATGGTAGGCACTATAATTATTATCTATTTGCAGTATTTATGATAGTCACTAAAGTAATCCATTATACTATATCTCTTTTCTTATGTTCTATCACCCTGAGACAGTATATCATGTGGACAGTCTGCCTAAATACCTCAATTGTGTGTATGTGTAAGAAATATTTCCCCATTGCTTTAGATAGAAACAACTCAGTGATTCTAGAATGAATGTGTAGAGTCCAGTTATAAGAATGATAGTAGAGTGGATGCAAGACAGGGAATCACACTAATATAGTAAAAAATACATTAAAGTACAGTCTGCCAAAAAGTGCATATACACTTGAGGAAGAGAATAACTGTTATAAATATTTAACGTTAAATTTATTGAGACATAATGAAATTAATCCAAGTTACCTTTGGCCTCTATAACTGCAGGAGTTGCTCAAAGTGGTGGCCATTAGCTTCCAGACATTTATTAGTAGGGTGACTGCTACATGGGTAACTTTGGTCATGGAAATTGCTGCACATTCATTTGCACTTTCTTCTGTAAGAGAAAGCAGTATAGTGGGATTTCTGTGATATACAACATCCTTTAGGTTCCCCCACATGAGGGCAACACCATCTGTTGAAAAACATACTATTTTTCTTTTCCCGAAGAGTGTATACATTTTTTGGCAGACTCTGTATTTATTGGAAGCAAAGACATGAAGCAAAATACTATAGCTTGCTTTGAGTTACAAAATTAATCTTACAGGCAGGATTAAAGATCAATTTTCAATTTTGTCATGGGATTGTTATTTATATGATCATATATTGTTTTAGATTTATTAAATTAATCAATGAAATTAATAAATACATTAATTAAAATATAAATTTAAAAATGCATTAGCATTATATTCCTTTTAAATATTAATACAGTACATACTTATAGATATAATTCACACAAAATAATTTGAGAATCATAGTAACTTTTATTTATTTATTTATTTATTTATTTATGTAGTTTTTTGCAGCACCGGGGATTGAACTCACGACCTCGCACTTGCCGGGCAGGCGCTTAGACTGATGAGCTAGATCCCCAGCCCTGTTTTTGAGACAGGGTCTCACTATGCCATTCAGGTTGGCCTTGAGCTCACTTTGTAGCCCAGGTTGGTCTCGAACTCACAACGATCCGCCTGTCTCAGCCTCCCAAGTGCTGGGATTACAGGCGTGAGCCACCACGCCCGGCTAATCATGGTAACTTTTAATGTGATAAGAGATTTCATGTTAAAATGATCTCACTTGAATCCATTGATTTTCTTTATGCTCAGATTTTCCCATTAAATGTGTCCCACAATGGCAAAATATGCTCTGAATATGGCAATATCTTGCCATAAACTGTATCTGGTATTTTTCAAAAGAATATTTTTCCAGTATAGTAAGAATCATGTAATATTTTTACTATCAACAGTTATTGCATTATATTTTAGCACTTGTCTACTCCTAAGAGAAGTTTCCATTTTCTTTATAAATTCTGAAATATTCTCAGGAAAAATATGAATGTTTTGTATAAAATATCTTATATAACAGAGGGGGCCTTGCATATAAATTTATGGTTTTACATATATATTTTTTCATTGATTTTTTTCTTGTCCTGATAATGCTATTAAATATATCAAGGAAACTCAGAAGAATCACAATTGTTAATTGTTTTTCTGTGGACCTTGAGGTTAATTGTCTTGTTTTCACTTTTGTTTTCCTTCTCAGATATCCTTGAGAATAGAAGCCAACACTATGAAATCAGGTGATCTGAGACTAGGTTCGAAGGAGTTTGTGTATAAAATAATTTCTGCCTGACTTTCAGAAAGATCTTAAAGTTGATAAAATTTGGTCTACGTCTGACAAGATTTCTATTTCTCTTTATATATCAAAATAAAACTATTTGATACCCTTCTTTTATTTTTAGTTATTACCACATATTTACAATGAAAGAGAGTGTTAGCAAATTTTATAATTTTCCTTCTTTGAACTGTACCTTTCCGGATACAGGTAGAAATTTAATAAATATTTTTCTTTCATATTTTTGCCTTAAAATTTATTTGCAGGCCAAGTCATGTGGGTACCTGTCACTGTCCAGTCCTCCCCTTTTCTCGTTTATAGGTTGCAAGTAGAATTGTGAAAGGTAAAGGAGATGCAGGTCCCAAAGGGAGGAACCGACCAGAAAAACTGATATCTGTGCCAGCCTCCTGCAGAACAGGATGCCTTTCACCACTTTATCTTAAATGTGACATAGCCCCAGAAGTTTAGCCAACATTTGGTACTTTCAAATATTGTATTGGCATTGGCAATACAAATAGAACACGTGCAGAAGAGGCTTCATTCTCTCCAAGGCAGACACCTGAGCCTTGGAAGATGCACTAATAAATAATAGGCTTCTGTTTCCCTTGCTACTAACTTACTTGTTAATAATAAACACCCTATAAAATTTGTTTTATGAAAAGTTCCTCTCACTGGTGTGACAAGTTGGTTATTAGTGCACAGTGAATCTTGTTTTTTTTTTTTTTTTTTTTTTTTTTTTTTTTTTTTAGTACTGGAAATCTAACTCAGGACCTCACACTTGCCTGGCAGGAGCTGTGCCACTGAGCTATACCCCCAACTCTGCATAGTGAATCTGATTCACTATAAACTTTCAAGAATTTGGTATATTAGTAATTTTTTAGTTGCTGGAGAAAAATATCTGACACCTGAAGCTTAAAAAATGAGATTTATTTTGATTCATGGGTGCAGAGGGACCCATCCATGGCTGACTGACTCCAAGGCTGAAATGATATAGCAGAAAGGCATAGCTGAAGAAAACTTCAACCCGTGGTGACCAGGAAACAGAGAGAGTAAGGAGGAGAAAGGGACAGTATACACCCTTCCAGATCATACCCCAACCTCAAGGAAAACACCAACCCCAAGCAGTCTCCACCCCAAAAAATCTTAATCAGCTATTAACATATCAATGATTACTACACTAATGAATATAGTGCCCCCAAGATCCAATCACCTTCCAAAATCCTCATCTGTGAACACGTGAGACTTTTGGAGAGTACTTTTTATTTAAACATAATAGGGGGTGTGATTTTTTTCCCTCCTTGTAGCATATTATCTGATTATACTTTTACACAGGCTGATAGCAGACAAGAGAACACTATGACACACTTCATTATTAACATGGGACTCTATTTGTGACACACATGTCATTATTAACTTCAAGTTCACACTGATTTCCTTGCCCTGTGGGTCTTGCAGAACTTTGTGGAATAATCTGATGGTAGTCACATGAACAGTGGACTTACATCACAGCTGAGGAATGTTGTGTTTAGGAAAACACCAGTATTAGCAGAGGATCTAGACACCTGTCCAACATTTGCTTTAGAGGAGATAGTGCCTGTATTTACTTGGACCACAGAAAAATCCACCCTTTCTTTTTTCTACTTTTGTGGGAGTCATAGTCTCTATGGTTTCAAGATGATCAAATAGCTACATATCATTGAATTGGTATTTTAGAACAAAGTTCTGTCAAAAGTTCTAGGGAAGTATAGCCCTGATTTTAGTTATCCAGCCTGTCTTGGTTACTTTTCTCTTGTTGCTGGGACAAAACACCTGACACCCAAAGTTAGGGAAGGGGAGGTTTATTTCTTACAGTTTTCAGGGATTTAGTCCATACTCAGCAGGCTCCAAGGCAGGTGGCGCGGCTGAGGGGCAGCTGTTCATGGCAGCTGCAAGTGGCAAGAGGGAACCATGCAAAAAAGGGAAAAACATTCCTCCTTCTCGACCTTACATGGTATGTCGGCTCCACCCCTGGGTGGGTACAGAACTCACACCACCTATCCTAGCACTAGACAACGAATCAATCACAAATGCTAGATTCAGCTGCTTCTATGACTACATGAGGCTTGTGGGGGCCATCTAGATACAGACCATAACACAGCCACTTAGATGTTGCTGCAACTACAGTCCAAGCTTCATGCATATGATTGTGGCTTTACAAGGCATGCAAAGTGTATGAGTTGTGCGGTCATGGAGGAGTCCAACAAGATCTCCCTGGATAGCTGGGATACGAGACAAGGAACCCCTAACAGGTTGATGCTTAATGCTGTGGGAATGAAGTGGAAGAGACTGTAGAAGACTGAGGAAATTAGAGACAGCAGAAATGTGGATCACATGCTGCAGAAAGCCACAGAGTGGAACTAGCCTAAGAAGGAGATCACTTGGTCTTGGTGTGAGGTGAGGTTGCCCAAGCCCTTTGAAATTTACAATGTACCATAGCATATCATAGGTGCTAGACATGCAGTTACGGAGCTTACTGTTTGCCCTGGAGGTTTTCAGTCTTGCTATGGTTTGACTTCATTTAATCTTCTATTTCACCCCTTTGGAATGAGCATGTTTATTTTGTGGTATTGTAAGACTTTTTGATGCAAAAGTCTTTGGCCTTCTTGCAAAATTCACAAGATGAATTCACTAGCTTTTAAGTAAGTTAAAGCCTCTGATATTTCAAGTATTGTCATTACTTCAAGTACATTAATCTTTATTAATTAATAGAAATATTGGATAGGAAAATCATAATTGCATTAATTGTTCAGAAAATTAAATATACTTAGGAAGTGAATTTTTTATTACTGTTCACATAAAGTCTTTAGAGAAATATAAAGTTTCTCTTCCTATTCCAGCCCATAAATTCTCTGTTACTCTTACTTTAGGATATTTTCTTCCAATCGGTGGTACTCAAGGGACTCAGGAACTCTGAAATCAACCACCTAAAATAAGTTAATTAGATAGAAATTGGATATTGTATTTTACTCTGTCTGTTGGGCTTTAGAGACATGCAGGATGCAATTTTTTTTTTTGGTCTTTCTGAGACAAGGTCTCATGCAGTTCAGGCTGGCCTTGGGCTCACTTTGTAGCCCATTCTGCTCTCACACTTGCAATGGTCCTTCTGCCTTAACCTCCTGAGTGCTGAGATTACAGGAGTGCACCACCACACCCAGCCTGGATGCAATTTTTTCTCCCTTCAATCCATTGCCCAAAGTTAATTATACAGAATTCATAAGATTACACATCACGCCAAAGTTCTCCATATATATTAGATAGAGATACTATTGAGTAGGTTATTAAAATTTATTCCATCTTCCAGAAATACAATACAGGTAAAAATGCAAACATGAATTATTACAAATGATTAATATTATTAATCATCAGGGAATTGCAAATCAAAATTATAATGAGATGCCTATTCACTCAAATTAAAATTAAAAACAAACAAATAAAAACTAACAAACCCTGGCTAGAATGTGGAGAAAGAGGAACTCTTATTCACTGTTGTTACAGCCATTATGAAAAATAAGATGCAGTTTCTTCAAAAAACTAGACTGCCATATAATTTAGCTATTCCACTTCTGGGGTTATATTCAAAGAAAACATCATCATGCAAAAAAGATTACATACACATATTTTTGTGTCATCAGGCACAGTAGAATATATCAAATATTAAACAGAAGAATGGAGAAAATATGATGTATATTAATTATTAACATTAATTATATAAACTAAATAAATTATATAATTATATAACATTAATTAATTAAATGAAATTTAGCCAGAAAGAATGAAATCTTATCATTTGTAAAATATATTTACACCTAGAGGATGTAATGTTAAATAAATAAAACCCTATTAAAATAGGTATAGAAGAATCTAACCTCATAATGATAAAGGTACTACAGGACAAACTCAAAGCCAAACCTTCTTAAATGATGAATAACAAGAAATTTTGTTTAAAGTCAGGAATGAGAGTAATGTCCATTCTCACCACTCATGTTCAATACAGTTCTCTAAACTTTGGCCACACCAACCAGTCATGATAAAGAAACAACAAGAATAGAAAAAGAAAGGAAGAACTCAAATTATCCCTATTTGTAGATGATATGATTCTGTATATAGAAACCCCTAAAGAAATCTTTCAGATCTGATAAACAATTTCATCAAAGTAGCAGGATACAAAGTCAATACACAAAAGTCAATTGTATTCCTGTATACCAATTATCAACCCACTGAGAAAGAAATACAAGAAAATAATTTCATTTCCAGTAGCTTGAAGGAAAATGAAATATTTAGGAATTGACCTAACCAGGAAGCTGAAAGACCTCTACAGTGAAATTTAAAAAGCTCTGAGGAAGGAAATTGAATGATTTTAGAAAATGGAAAGATACCCCTTTTTCTTACATTCAGGATTAGTACTGTTAAAATAGCCATACTTTCAAAGTGATTCAATACAGTTCCTCTGAAAATACCAGCAGCATTCTTCACAGAACTAGAAGAATCAATACTGAGTCTAATCTGGAATCAGAAAAGACCCAGAATAGCTAAAGCTTAGAAACAAGGAGCAATGTTTGAGACATCACTCTATCAAACATTGATCTCTAGCATAATTCGTACCAACAAGACAACATGGTACTCGCACAGAAATAGAAATGTAGACCAATGAAATAGAAGGCACAGAAACAAACCCAAGCACCTACAGAAACTGAGTTTTGACATAGAGGCCAAAAAATAGGCTGAGTAAAGATATCCTTTTACCTCTGGAAAACCTAGAGATCAAAATGCACATAGTTCTACTTCTCACGTTCTAGTCATATAAGAAAGGATCGAAAACCTGGGTATAAAACCAGTAACATTGTTAGTGCAAAAAGAAAATACAGGGGAAACACTTGAAGCCATTGGCACAAAGATTTCCTGAAAATGACATCGAAATCATAGGAAATAATAATAAGAATGAACAAATAGGATTGTATCATCTTAGAAAAATTTCTGCACAGCAAAGAAAACAACGGAGTGCTAGGAAAACACAGGGAATGAGAGAAAATCTTTAGTAATTAGTATTTTGATAGAGTAGTGATATCTAGAGTGTAGAAAGAATTTTAAAAAGTTAAATCACAAAATAATGAACATAATAAAAACTAGGCAAATGAATTGAATAGATAATTCTAAAAAAAATGGTTGTGTGGCCAGACGGAAAAATATTCAACATCTCTAAACATGAAAGATGAAAATCAAAGCTAATTGAAATTTCATCTCATTCCAGTCAGAATAGCTGTCAACAGGTCATAAAAAATAATGAATTCTGGTAAGGGTATGGGGGAAAGGAACTCTTCTAAAGTATTGTTGGAAATATAAACTAGTACAAACATTATGAAAAACAGTCTGAACATTCTTCAAAAGACTGAACATAGAAATACTGAATATAGCTATACCGGTCTTTGCATATTCCCAAAGAATGATATACTGCATAATATATTGATAGATGCATACTCAATGCTTATCAAAATCCAATTCACAATGGCTAAACTGTGGATAGCGCTGAGATTCCCATCAACACATGAGTGGATAAAGAAATATGGTATGTACACATAATGGAAAACTACTTAGCCATAAATATTAAAATCATGTCATATGAAGGAAAAGAGAAGCTAGAAACTGTCACAGTAAGTGAAATTAGTCTCACTCAGAAAGTAAATTATCACATGACTCCTCATATATGAGAAAACTAAAATGCAATCATTAAATAATCAAAATGAAGGAGAGAAGACAGAAAATTAGAAGGTAGATTTCAGATGATGGGGGAGGGAACAAGTAGGAGGAAGCTGAAAAAGAAGAGGGAGAACATGGGATTAAAAAATAAATTCTTAGCCACTAGTGGTGGCACATGTCTGTGACACCAGCATACGAGAGGCTGAGGCAAGAAGATTGCCACAAGTTTGAAGTCATCCCATTCTACATGAGTTCAAGTCCAATGTGAACTACATAGCAAGACCTTGTCTCTAAATAAATGACCAAATAAACAAATAAGTTCTAGTATATACACAAAGATAAGTATCATTTGCTCATGAAGACCAATGAAATACTATTTTCTGCAACACAATAAATGAAACTGGACAGCATTATATTAAATAAAATGAGCCAGACACAGAAAGATAAGTATTGTAAGTCCTCTCTCATATTTGGAATCTTCAAAGTTTTACCTGAAAATAGGACGATATTGGAAAGTGGATATGGAAGGGAGGGTGGAGAAGGGGGAGATGGGTTTGATTAATGTGCCCTACTCGCTTGTATGGATACATCACACTAAAACCCACTAACATGTGCAATGAATATGTGTAAATAAATGTTAAACATAAACGCAAGGCAAATTCAAAAGATAACACCTTTATATGAATCTATGTGTCTAAATTTCACAATTAATAGTATAAACTGCTCATTTGTATCTGTCTGTCTGATTTTCTGCTTGTATATATATATATAGGTACTAAAAATCTAGAAACCTCTGTTTAGTATGACCAAATTATACTATATGATCTCTTTTATGGATCTCTATTTGGCTTGAATTAGTGTTTTAAAAGTACTAATATAAATTTAATATTTCTAAAATTCCTAGAAATTAAAGATTTAAATTTTCAATATTTCCTCAAATATTCTTATGAAGTTAACCCAAATGTTATAAGAATTTGAGTTCATTCAGTGTGAGTTAATTTTTAGTGGAGACTTGTTTAATGTCATTGATTTAATAAGAAAATAGCTAAGTGTTTTGAGTTACCAATTCTTACACCACATTATATGAGTTATATGTTTATAACACATACATTTTATTCTACATTTTACATATGTATTGGTCCTAAACATGAGACATGATACATAGCCAATAATATAACAGCTGGTTACATAATGTACAAATTAATCCACTTTGTTTTTATTAGAACAATTATATTTGGGGGTTGGCATGTAGCTCAGTGGTAGAACACTTGCCAAGTATGTAGTAGTCCAAGGTTCGATACCTAGCACAGTCTATGTAATATCATATTTTTGTTTTAAAATTGTGATTTAGCAAACTTAATTTCTTTGCCAAACCACATGAAAGTGGGTGATTTATAATTAAAGACCATGATTAATCAAAACCCTGACGACATCTTAAAATTAATGTAAGTTATGTAAAGAAAGAAACACTACTTTGTATCTTTGCCAACTTTGAACAATTAAATGATGGTAGAGAGAACATGAACAGTACAATGAAGCATTTTACATCCGTTATGACTGAAGGTGAAGACATGGTCTCTCCCATGCCATATAATTTTGATTGATGGTTTTTGAAACCTGCAAGCCTTCTATCAAGTAGCGTGAAAGCTTTCAGAGAATCAGTTATTAAAAAGATCTCCAATTTTATAAAGTAAGTTTTGGAGTAATAAATTGAATTTGGTTGTATCTGCCCATTAGTAATTAAAAAGTTTAGCAATGACTTCTCTTGCCCTATGAGTTTCTGATAATGTTGCCAGTTTTGTTCTAGGAATTGTACACCTTTTTCTTCTTTTCTCTTTTTTTCTTTTCTATGATATTAACAGAACAGTCATTGAACTTTTGCAATTACAAAGAAAAAAATATACTGACATCTATCATAGACTATATATTTATTGTCAAGTGAATACGTTTTAATTATTTCTTTATTCACAAGAAGAAAATTAAAATATGATATAGTAGATACATTCTATTTGCTATAATAATAATGATATTTAATTATTACTTCACATGCTTTTTTTATAACTTTGGTAGTTTTGATACCATTTTTAATTTCTGACAGGAGGAGTACAAACTGATTCATACTTGTCTCAAAAGAATATTGCAAATATCAATTAGATTAAGAATCTTAGCATTTAAAGGGCCCTAAAAAAGTGCCAGTTTATTTATTCTTATCAATCAACTAAATCAATATTAGATATCAGGTTCACATAATACATAAAAAGTAAGTTCTCTTTAGTCATGAAATAACTCTATAATTCTCATCACAAATTATTTTAAAAAACTAAAGTATAGACTCAAGCTTAGCAACTGCAGCTTTTATATCACTTTTGGTCTGTATGACTGATAATTCAGCTTTATATCTCTATTATTAATTTTCTAAAATTAAATACATCTAATTTTTTAAAAATTAAAAATTCCATAAATTAAAAGTATTTTGCAAACTATGTGGGAAAAATGGATATAATTATTGATACTTTAAATTTACTTTTCATAAATAGTAAACAATTGTTTTCATGTTTTATTGAAGTAAATGAAGTAATGTTTATACTACTAAACAAACAATGTATTGAAATATATAGCAAAGAAGCAGGGACCCTGACATGTGCATCTTATTTAATGTTTCCAATCTTAGCATGTTCTATGATTTTTTTTTATTTTTCAACTCTTGTCTTTACTAAAATATTTAAGTATGTGTACAATGCAGGTAATATTTTACAGATAGGAAATCTGAAGCACGAAGGTGTTAAATGATTTTTATGATGTTTCACAGCTATTCAGTACCCATACTAAGGCTGAACTGAAGAAATCTGGCTCAAGAATGCATGCTTTTCAACATCAATTTCTAATATTTGTCATTAATTTAGGAAATTAAATGCTTAATAGAAAAACAACATTCAAAATTTGAGAAGACAGTTTTGAGAAATAGAATGACAAATTAAATGGAAACATCATGAATTTTAACTGGCTAGGAAACTGAGTCACGCATCACTGCTTTAGTTTGCACTGTGATGTTATCAGAAAATACGAGACTGAATAGTATATAAAGAATGGAAACGTACTTGCTCCATTTCTGTAATGGGGGGGTCACTCAAGCTCAAGATGCCACAGATACATCGCTGAGAGTTCAGTCTGTTTCCAAGATGCTGCCTGAAATTCTGCATCCCTGTGAGTGGCTGGAAATTTGTCCTCAACTGTAGAAGTCAGAAGGACAAAAAGACTGAAGAATTTCTTTCGTGACCTAGCATAAGGCCACCTAATCCGAGTCATTAAGGTAGAGTCTACACTCTTATGACTGAATTACCTCTCCGGATCCTTACTTTTTAATACGGTTTTCTTGGGGATGAAATTTCAACATGAATTGGGGAGGGGAAAACCATTCAAACAAGAGCAGTCACATTCACTTTATAACTTCTTGAAAATGTAAATAATTGTGAATCTATTGAAAAATGACTATAAGAACTGTGATGAATTAAGTAAGTGACTTGTCTTTTCGCTTTGTGACTCTGTCAGATTTTCAGGTGACACTACAGCTAGCATATAGTTATTGACCTCAGAGCTATTGACTAGCAAAACATTTGCATTATCTAAAAGCCATGTAAAACCAAGTATTATGAGACTATCTTCTCTAGTTTCTCCTGATTGCTACCATTAGGTCAATACCATGTGCTCATTAATACAATGAAACCTCATCATAGGACCTCATCACAGTCACTGACTGAAGCCAATTTTGGAGAATCTATGCAGGTATTCTCACCTCAACATTTCCTACATCTTTTCCTACATTTGTTTATCCAATTTCTGATTATTTTCAAACCATAAATTATAGGTCTGCTGGAACAGAGCTTTATCTTTCTCTCTTTTTCTCTTGTTTTCACTTGCAATACCAATGACATCATTTTTATTCCTGTTGTAACCAAGTACAAGTTGCTCTTAGCCCCTCAAGATTGTGGAGATTAGGTGATTTAAATCTCAGTGTAACCCATAATTTCATAGAGATTATTATTCCATAAAATAAAGATATATATATATATATATATCTTGAAATATCATACTTTCCTAAAATTATTGCATTCCTTAAAATGAGACTTTTCATTTGTCCTACATATTTTTGACTAAACAAAATAATTAGTGTTTAGTCAGGAATAACACTACACATCTGAACCACTGACAAAAATTTATATATTTATGTTCCTTTTTAAATTTTTTTTATTTTGGTACTAGGGATCGAACTCACCACCTTGTGCTTATCAGGCAAGTCCTTGAACCACTGGGCTAAATCCCCAGCCCTATATTTATGTTCTTTATGTGAATACGTATTTAAATTCTATGGAGAAATATAATTTTTATGAAACAAATTGATTACTTCTATGAAAATTTACTCTTTCTTCAGGTAAATACATTGAAATTGATTACTAATTTCAATACCTCTGATCATTTAATTTGCCTGTACTTTGGAACTAAGGAATTATGTCAAGTAACTGAGTTTCCAGTAATCTAATAACTGAGTCAAGTTTCCAGTAATCTACTTCATTTATAGTTATAAGTGCCTTTTCTCATAGCCATCTTTTCATGACAGCATAAAGCTTGTAAATATAAATAAAATGGCCTCATCAGAGTCACTGATAGAAAAAAATTCATTGCAAACTTTATATTGATTAGATCCTCATTGTATCAGATAGTAATCAGCTCTTATTAAGAAAAAAGATTATCACTCTAACATTTTGTTCACATGAAAATATCTAAGGTAAACATTGTTTACTACATATGACCTCAAATGAAGCAGAGGTTGATATAAAGGCTCCAAGATAATGACTTAAACTAAGCTGGTCAGAATTAGAACTACACAGCATGGTTTCTATTAATATCTCATGTTGGAAAGAGGATGAGATTATGCCTAAAACAAGAAATAGCATTAGGTCCACTGGTGAGTTCTGCATCCTAGGATAAATCATCAGATCTACTACAAAGATTTTCTGTGGCTGGAAGCTAGCTGTATCCCATGTTAAAGCAATTTTAAACTTTGAAAAGAAAAATGTAGTGGTGCATGCCTGTAATTCCAGCACTTGGGAGGCTGAAGCAGGAGGATTGCCTAGAGTTCGAGGCCAGCCTGGACTACAAAGTGGGTTCTAGGCCAGCCTGCACTGCATAGTGAAATGTTGTCTCAAAAAGATAAAAAAAAAAAAGGAAAATTAAGATAACTTTCTATTTACAAAGTGTTTTATTTTTCTGTATGAATTTTAGTCATGTAACTATCTTGAATTTCTATCATTTCCTGTTTTTTATTTCACCTTTAAAGCTAA
>RJWT010027851.1:0-15396 GCA_004365215.1 Cuniculus paca
GAAACTAATTATTCTTCCTCATTTATTTTGGGACTTTTCATTTTGGATTTATTTCACTTTGATTTCTTTGTAGTCCTCTCCTTGTAATTTGTACATTAGTCTTTTTTTTTTTTCTCCACTTCAATAATCTTGACACGTTACAATGGTGGAGTAAGGTCAGTGAAAAGAATTTGAACAAATCTATTTGTAAAGGCTCAACTTTTGAAGAAACAACAAAAAGTCAACTACTAAAGTATAGATTTGTAGAGCCCTTGTCAGGACTAAATACCTAAGAATGAAGTTGCAGTGTTTAGTTGGTGATAAATTCAATTCAATAGCTCGGCTTTTTTGCATATTAAGAAGGTAGATCTGGGACACTTAATGGAAGTCACATTGATAAATCATAATCCATGTAGAAAAGAATGACTAGGATGACCTGGAATATCAATCAATTGGTAATTAACACTGTTAGTCCTTGTTTTGGTTACTTTTCTCTTGTTGCTGAGACAAACACCTGACACCCAAAGTGCAGCAAGGAAAGGTTTATTTAGCTTACAGTTCTGGGGGTTTCAGTCCATAATCAGCTGACTCCAAGGCAGGGTGGCATGGCACTGGGCCAACACTTCAAGGCAGCAGCCGGGGAAAAAGGGGGCAGCCGTTCATGGCGGCTGCAAGCGGCAAGAGCAAACCGCGTCAAAGAGGAAAACACGCCCCCATTCCCACCTTACATTGTATGTTGGCTCCATCCCTGCGTGGGTGCAGAACTCACACTGCCAATCCCAGCACTAGACAATGAATCAGTCACAAATGCCAGACTCAGTCACTTCTGTGACTACATGAGGATTGGGGGGGCCATCTATATACAAACCGTAACAGTCCTATTACAAAACCTTATCTATAGGGGATGCATGGGTCAGCGTGTTCTGGTTTAGCTTAAAAAAGACAGGAAGGAGGGCTGTCAAAAGACACTTTTAAATCTTTAGAAACCCTGTCTTGGGGGAGATGGTGCATTTGGTTCTCATAGCTAAGAAACCTGGACTAAGACTAATGCCTAAGTATTCTAAAGGAGCCTATCTTGGAACACGGGGTAAGAGTTTGTTACTGAAGAGAGATAGCTCTCAGTGCAGAAGATTTCTTGAAAAGATCTGAAAACATGCAATGTGGTTCTATGACTGTCTGTTGGGAATGCAGTTTACTTGGTGTATGAAAAGTAGTAGTAGAGATGTTCATTTTTGAATGGTTTAGTAGATTGGCAGGAAATCTAAGATCTTCACACAGTTACTTGTTTTGCCTTTGTGCAGTAAGCCATGGAGTAAGAAGGGGCATTACTCTGGCTTTCACATGAAGTATGAGACACAGGGTATTAGCTAGGCTATCACTAGAGATATTTACTTGATGGATTCCTCATGTTTGGCTCTTTAAAATCATCAGGCTTCCTTTGTTTGGGTCACCCCTGGAGAGGAGGCTCTTGTTGGTCAAGGGTAATTCCCTGAGAAAGGTAAATTGAAGGTCCATTACTAGTTGATACTCAGAGAAAAGGAAAATTGCCTCTGCTTCCCAGGTAAGTGTATGGAAGAGAGATCCATCCAGAAAGATACCAAGCATCCATCTTCCATGGGGTTCTTCCTATGGCAAGTATACTAGCAGCAATATTAGAATCGAACCATAATTGTTACAGGCAACTGAGTTAGATAGCAATATTATAGGCTGTCAGACAGGGCTAGGCTCTGGAAGGAGCCAGTGCAGAAGCCCAGACACTTTGCAACTGTGGGGAAGACAGACACCTCCTACTGTGAGCCAGGCCTCAAGACAAATGATCAAACAAATGCACCCACACCCTAAGAATTAATATTCTAAATAGGCCTTTATCACCCTGAGGAAGCCAGGAGTCACCATTCCAACTCCCTATTGGAAGAGTCACTGGTCTTTAAGCATGCCCGCTTGCTACATGACTCACTTCCTCATTTGTCCCCAGTTTAATCAATTTTACCTGAACAATTAATCTCATTGGTCGACCATAGTTGTGTCCCACCTTATGCCTGCCTTGGGAATTCCCATGTTTTCCCCACCTTGGACCCATCTCACATCGTGGTTTTACTCTTTATAAAGTCCCTGGAAGAGACAGTCTTTGGCAACCCATTCCAGACCCCTTCTGTTTCTCAGGCAGAAGCTTTCTTTCTCTCAATAAATATATTCTGCTCTTAACCTCTGTTGTTCCTAAAATTCATTCTTCAATTTTAGAGAACACAAACTTGCACAGGACATCTAGTAGGTTGGGAGTTTCTTTCTCCTATATCATAATCATATTAATTGAAATGATCTTCTTTAGTTAGATCATTATTACCTTGATCCAAGAGATAACATGTTAACTGTACCACAGAGATTATAATCCTACTATGTTTCTGAGTGGAAACCACATTGAGCCCTTAGAACTCTGGCAGTAGAAATTTTGATAAAACATTAAACATTTAGTTGATGTCCCCAAATCCTTTCTCAATGTACTTTTGTTTTATTTTTTCTATGTAAGTGTTAATAGCATCATACTTCCCGATGGGGCACATTTGTTCCAGAAGAGTTTTGGAATGAGACTTTGGCTCAGATCCTTGCTCTGCCAAGTAGTTTTTTACTTTGGGCAAGTCAGCTATTTAGAAGACTACTTACAATGTCCTCAAATTTAAGCTGGATGCAGAAGTAACTGAGAATTTAGTGAGTTGAACTGTTTAGGTAGTGTCTGCCATATGGCGGGTGGGTGCTCAGTAAAGGGTGTTTGTGATTATTGCTATGCATATTATCTCTTTCCCACACTCCTAATTTCCTGTCTGTCTGGAGCTTATCTGTCCTTCAGTTCCAGGTGAAGTTCACCCTCTCTGAAAAGCCTCCCTGCCTAATTCACCATATTGTCTATGTTTTGCCACACTGACCTTTCATTACAACTTCCAGATGGTCCAAGTGAAAATAATTTCTGCAGAAGACACAGGTGCATCCCAGTGTTACACCTACAATGTGAACTGCTTGATAGAAGCTTCTTCTTTTTTTTGAGCATCAGGTAAACAGTAATAGGATGGAGCTCTTAAAGCTTAGTCTCTTATTACTTTATGCACAGGGGAAATTGATGTGAAAAGGGATGTATCTGAGAGTGTGTGAAGTTTACACATTAGACAGAATGGATGAATCATTTTACATTAAGAGCAATCTACTTACTTAATCATTAAATTTAGTTTATTTAATCATTAAGGTTAGTTTGTAAGTGATATGCATATATAATGAGGAACATGAACTTTTCACTAGGTGTTTGCATTGGAGCCTGGTACAAAATCTTCATGACTGCCTATGAGAAATCCCTCAAAACAGGGCAGGAATTTCTCCTGCTTTGTAAATTTAGATGTGAAATCTATAATCAAAATCAAATGAAAAAATGAACAGAAAAAAGCTCATACTGACCTCAGAAAGATTTTCATCATGAATTCAATTCAAAAGCTTTATTCTTCAGATTCTAAAATTAAAAAAATGGCCCTTTGTACTCTAATAGTGATGATGGCAAAATCAGTCATACTTCTAGTGTGTTTTCTTCTCTTTTAACTTGCAATTGGAATAAAAGTTCAAAATGCAGTCCAATATCAGATAGCATTTGAAAAGGACCACATCTATGATATTTAATATAATTATAATTTTCCGATATTTTATTCACAACAAAGTCATATTATGATGGCAAGATATATTAGCATATTTATATTTTTACCCTTTGTGCCCAGCCAATAACTTGCAGTTTCTCTAATTTGAACAATCTTTTGTTTAAATTTAACTACCTTCCTACTGCAAACAACACCATTGACCCCAATGTCAGACAACATTATCTACTCAGTAATTTGCACCAGTAGCCTCATTGTATTTCATTTAGCAGAATGCTTATCAGTGAAAGACAGGAAGAGAAAAATCCACAGTTCTTTGTAAAATAAATGGAAGTAATAATAATAAAAAGATAATACCTGGGAAGTAGGCTGGGAAAGCATGCAGACAGGTGGCAGAGAGGACTGATATTTAGCCTTTTAATAGTGGTGGTAAATCCAGGAATATAGGTGGACTGTTCCAGCAGTAAGTTGCTTTGCAGTAGGAATATGTCGGTCATGATCCATTGTTCTCAATTCCAGGTTCCTAGGAAATCCAACTTTTGGCTTTTGGGATTTGAAAAATGAGGGATACAGTTGCTAAAATAACCTACAAACTATAAAGGTAGAAAAATTGTGGAAACTAGTTGTAAGGTCTTTGAACCCTTGAGGGAGGGTTACTCATGAAATGTATAGAATTGCCCTTCATTCAAGAATTTTTGTTAGTATCTCGTGTGTGTGCTATAGGACAAACTCCCTGCTTTCTATCTACTGGTCTTAGACAGAATATTTAAACATTGATCTAAAACTAATTATAAGATGATGGAAATCTCATAACCACAGATTATCAAATTCTGACTGAAGGTTTCCTCTCCAAGCTTTCCTCAGCATCACGAAAGCATATTGCTATCCCATGAAAAGACCAACATTCAGAATTAGAAGTAAGTTGTGCTAAGTGCATTTCACTTTATTTATTTATTTATTTATTTATTTATTTATTTATTTATTTATTTTTTGTGGGACGGAGACCTCGTGTTTGCCAGGCAGGTACCATGCTGCTGGGCTATACCCCCAACCCCATTTTTTTTTTTGTACTGGAAATCGAACTCACAACCTCATGCTTGCCGGGCAGGTGCTTTGCTGCTGAGCTATATCCCAGTCACTTTTGCATAATTACAAAGTAAAAAAAAAAGAAATCCCCAATTGAACCATCTTAAATTGAAGTCCGTTTATACATTTTAAAGGAACAGAGGAAGTACTCACAGTTTTAGCCCTTTATAGCAAGTATCCTAATAAAAAGTATCAGCTGTTTACTAGATTGAATAATAAATTCTACTGGCAGCCTTGACCTTACACAGGCAGAGCCTTACAGAGACTAGGTCACCCCATAGATATGTGATAGAGGTGTTAGAAATTGTTAGTATTTGCTTCAGTCCCTTAGAATGGGATTGGCAGGAGAAAAACAAATTCGAATATAATTATCTTTAAAACTAAAATCAAAGCTTGCAGTTCTTTCATTGGGTTGTTTTTGTGCATATTGAAAGTAAATTATTGTGGTGTTCTGTTGGTAGCTACTATATCTGTTACATTTAAGCCATTGAACTCATGGTTGACAGAATTGTCTTTGAGTATCAGATACAAATCTGCCCAAGATTATGAATAATCTGTAACATTGTAATAAAATTTTTTGACCATTAGATTATAGAAGGGAAATAAAATGAAAACAAACCCATGAATACACACACACACACACACATATATATATATATATATATACACAAATGTATATGTGCATGAATACTTACATGGAACAAATTATTTTACTGGTATCATCTTAGATACTTTGACACTTTGTTTAGTACTCTATTTCTTAGACAGTTCTTGATATTGTTAAGGTTTTTTTGAAAAGAGACTTGTTTTAAATTTTTTTCTATGGATTATGAGTGAGAAAAAGTTAGAAATATTACAAGTTTCAAATATTTTTAGTTTTTTGTCATAAAATATAAATTGCCAATTATTATAGTATTCTCAGAAAATTGTGGGGCAATAATTTCACAAACTATTAGTGGAATTAAAGTGTCTTTCTTGGCCATATGGTGAATCCATAGTGGAAAGGCACCACAGGAAAATAATAGGACAAAAGTTTAAAGAGACATGAATTTTAAACTTGACCAGTTGTTGACTAATTCACAAACTATAGGGAGGCTATTTAATTTTTAAATATCATTTCCCTTATAAAATGGGTATTAGTACCTTTCTAAAGAGTTATTTCCGTAGAATAGTATAACAGGCCTAGATTATTGCCTGGTTCATGAATATATTTAATAAGTGAGAATTTTACAATTATTATTATCGTTGATATTGTTATACTTTGTAATAGATGGAATATTATAGATTTTAGTTTGTCTATAGGGCCAACATTAGCAACTTTGAAACTTCATTTAATATGCCCTAATTAGAATGTCAAGTTAGCATGATTAAGAAGAGAATTTAGGCTTATGTGATGGGATCATTTACTTAAAAAAACTCAGACATTAGTGCTTCACCTGTGTGTAATTTAGAAGAGAAGACAATTGCAATCATTAAAACAGTTTCACAGGGTTTTTTGGGAAAACAATTTAAAATAATTCTCCAACAGTTCCCTTTCTAAAGCCAACCACTGTGAGTAAAGATAGGCAAAGCAAAAGTGCTTTGTTCAAAGTCATGCTTGTAATAACAACTGTAGTAGAGTTAGAGCAAGGACCATGGCCTCCTGCTGACCAGGACGGAGAACACACCTTTTAAAATAGGAGTACAGTTGAGCTTGCAAGTAGTGCATCAGTCTTTTCTGACATATTAAAAATATGATATAACAAAAGTTAATTATACACAACCAGTCAAATAAAAAAAATCTTCAACTGTAATTCACGGTTGAATCTTGGTGGTTTCCATGGTAATGGGAAGTTGAGAGTTTTCAAATAGAGCAATCTTGCAAAAGAAACATACTCCTTGATTTTTCCGACATCTCGTAAGTGGTTAATCAGGCTGGATCCATCGTGATGTTACTGGAATCTGAGACCAAGGAGAAAGGCAAATTCTACTTTGTTCAATCCCATCAGCACTACGTGCCCTACACTAGTGTAGGCAGTGTGATAATGGAATATGTAAGGAAAGCATGCTGCTCCCAGTCTTCCAGAAGTTCATAACCTATTAGATTATTTAAAAATCAGCAGTATCCAGGGTTGGGATAAGGGGGAATGAATATACACAGTGCAGAGGATTTTTAGGATATGGAAATATTGGAAGTATTTGTATGATTGCATAACATGTGCTTACACATTACCCCAAATTCATATATTTTGCAATACCAACAGTGAATTCTAGCACAAACTGGAGTTTGACTGATAGTGATATATTAGTGTGACGTCATCAGCAATAGCAAATCCACTTCTCTGATGCTGTGTGTTGATAATGGGAGAGGAATTTCTAACAAATAGACTTCAGAAAGGAGAAAAATTATCATGAGAAAAATTAATGTCAGAAATTAATCATAAAATCAACTTTATATAAGAGAAATGTCTGATTTTTGTAGAATTTTTAAAAAGACAGGAATAAAATTTAGCATAAGAATCATAGGCTAATTAGGTGGCTCATGACCAAAGCCAAGATATTCCCGTGTCTTTCTTTTGGGTGGAGGGATATTTATGGTTAACATGTGAAGTCAAGAATGAATGCAAACTGTAAATGAAAGCCACAAACAATATATAAATATGGTAAGAAATTTTCAGACTAATAAAAATTTAAAAAGATAAAGCAAATAAAGAATAATAGAAATGTAGTAAAAAGAAGAGGAACATAAAAATGGCACGCAAAAAAGCAAATGATGAGATGTAGGAAAGAGATCTATAACAGCAACTCCAGTGTATGTAAATGACTAAAGTTATCCAGTTAACAAAGATTGGAATACTAGATTCCCTTTATTTGGGAATCTGAAATATAAGAGCCCAGAGAAGTTGAAAGTGAGTAGATGGGAAAGAGTTAGGGTGAAATATATAATAACAGTAACAAAAATAAAGTAATGGATGTTATTATCAGAAAAAATGGACCTCATGATAAAGAAAACTATAATGATATGGAAAATTATTAAATATGAGTGTTAAATTTCAAGACAAATTTTTTTAAAAGTTTCAGTCTTATATATACTTAATAATTAACCTTGCATCACATGAAATAAAAATGGAAAAAATCATGAGAAATGCAGAAATGGATAATTCCACTATCATGATATGAAGCTTAACATACAATGATTAATTCAAGCAAACAAAAACTAATAAATGTGTAAAATACATGTGTAACATGAATTCAGTGCTTTTATGTGTGTGCGTGCATGTGTGTGTATACATATATATACATAATGTATAATTAAAATTTGGTGATGCACAATCTTTGTATAGTTTATGGAACATTTACAAAATTGATAGTATTCTAAATCCTAAAGTAAATCTTAATAGAGTTCAAAAATTATTATCATATGTACAACATTCTTTGATAAAAATTCATATAAATTAAAACTGTAGCAATATAGTACCTCAATTCATGAATGCTTCTGTTTGTGAACAGTTCAATCTGCAAACAGAAGCATTTGGCAAAATTTTGCTTCCATTTGCAGACTCTGCATGGAGTGACATACATGACTGCAACGATCTTTCCAAGAATTATGGAATGAATTAGGTTCACAAACTTTATATATGCTTACAAATGAAAATGAAAATAAAACTTGAATTCCCATATAAATGGAAAAATACACACATACATATAAAAATGTGATTAAGAGTCTTAAGAAAAGATACATAGAGTGAACTAAAGACTTACCAAATTCCCAGAGCACGTGTTGATCTCAGTGGTGAAAATTTAGGAACTAGACACAAATATTACCTTGAATTCAATCTTTCCCTGCTACTCTAGTTAGTACTTTATGACAAGAAGAAATAAATCATACATACACACAGATCGATCTATCTATCTATGTATCTATGTATCTATGTAACTATGTATCTATCTATCTATCTAAACCTTTGTCCTGTACTTCTGTACATATATCCTGACTTCTGCACCTCCCTACTTGGCTTAAACCCATTTGCTACCTTCTGCTTGCTCTGAGGAGAGGCAAGGTGCCATTCACATTTATTTTGTGGTCTTACTGTCCGACTGTCAGTATTTCAAGATTTAAGATCAGGCTCTATCATGGAGATTGTCCACTTCTGTAGTCACAGAGACTGCGCTGAAATTAGTTTCAGAGTTTGCTAATAAGGATGGCAGAACCACAACAGAGTTTAAATACACTGTCTCTAGATACCTACAATATCCAAATTGAGGCCCTGTTGGGAAGCATGGTTCCCTGACACTTGAGAAGGAACCACTTGTGTCAGAAATCCTTCCTTGCAAGTAGAGAAATTTTCTCTGATTGAAGTGAGTGCAGAGAGATCATGTACTGATCTAATGACTCCTGCCCTAAAAGTTGCTTCTTAACCATTCACTATCCTCCTTCCATTAACCAGTCATGGCTAGTGCTGCTAAACTTAGAAACATGTACTGTGTTTTGGGAAGAACAGGATGCAGAGGAACTAATTACAGTGTACCTGCAAGGTTAAAGGGAGTCTGTGTAGGACAGACTCATGGGTGTATTAGGTAGGCTATGTGGAGTGTAAGATTGGGTATCAATGCATCATTCATATGCTAACACATACCTGTGAAACAAAATCTAGTATTCTGTCAAGACACTGAATCCTAGTGATTGGCTGGGATGACTCCTTATACCTGCACACACCAAAGGCCAGTGGTGAATTTGGTGGAGTTGTTAATACTCTTTTCTCTTACTGTTAGGAAAATTCAGAAGTGTTAGTAAACCAGTCTGTTAGAATGGATTTACTATGCAGTGAGAAATCACTATCCGAGCATGTTCCCTAGTAGGGACCAAAGAACACTCATTTTATTAAAATATAAGAAATGAAGTGGCATGTCCTCTATCATGGAATTTTCAGCAAAACATTCTTTTCATTACTCTAACATCAATTGCCTTGATGAGGCTATGACATGACACAGTTCAAGTGGCAGCATTTAACCATTAGAGAAGAGGTGAATCTTATCATTGTCATCAGTTGCAAGGGCAGACATCAGTCTCCTTTGTCTGGAACCTGTGGTGATGGCTGATGGATAATAATGCTTCTTGTGAAGAAACATAAGGCAAATAAGCTAGAAGGCTTCCCTATTGAAATCATTGTCATGTTGACAACCATAACAACAATTAAAATCTGACAGAAAAAACTGACAAGTAATGTCACAATGGAAACTCACACTCTCTCTTCCAGCCCCCACATCTGTGCCAGCTTACAGACCTAGAATACACTGATTAAAGATAAGGCTATCTTCCTTTGAGGAAATTCTCTTCAATGGTTTGCAAGTATGGATGGAAATTATTTCTCTGCCCATCTTCCAAAACAGGATGTGGCTCTTTGGTTAGGTGTTATATCTTGTGTCTATATGTCCCTCCAAAGCCTCATGCACTCATGGGGAGTTGGACTTTTCAGAGGTGGCTAAATCTAGAGTGTGTGATGCTGGGATTAAGAGACAGAAAGAGTCTTGTCTTTCTTCCTTGCTGTTTTTGCTGTTTTCTGTTGCCATGAATTGTTATCCTCTGCCATGTGCCACTCTGCTTTGGAGCCAACCCTTTATGGACTGAAACTGCAAACTGTAAGCCAAATAAACCTTCCCTCTTTTAACTTTGGGTATATGGTATTTTGTCTCAGCAACTAGAGAAAAGAGACTAAGACAGACTTGGTATTGGGGAAGTGGGATCATTGTGACTATACCTGACCATGTGGTTCATGAGCTTTTAGGAATAGCTTGTGGGAAGAGTTAGGAAAGGTTCAGAGATGCCAGATGAAAAAGTAGAGCTGGAACTCAGGCTGTACTACGTAGGAACTTCTCAGATCTCAGAAGACCACTGAGCCAGTAAAGACCAGGTTCAGGAGGTTCCTACTGGGGAGAAGGACTGCACTGACTGTTGTGTTATGTCTTAGCAGAAAGCTTGTATGAATTTTGCTCATGTTCAGAGACTTTGCCTGAGACTGAGATTAAGGGTGGTCAACTAAGGAATCTTACAGAAGAAATTTCAAGGCAATTGACTGTTGAGGTGATGGCATAGCTGCTGTTGGGGACTTTTATGTTCAGAATCAATAGCAGAGGGTCCAGAAGAATGATTTAAAACCCTGTGAGTTTGTCTAGAAAGGAAACTCCAGTAAAACTGTGGACTGCAAAGACAGAGCAAAGGAGATCTTTATTGCTGAGAAGGAACAGGAGAATAGAAAAGATGATCTGAAGGCATCATGAGAAGCAGCAGGACTCCACCCTTTGCAGTCTTGAAATTTCAAAAGTGAAAGACATTGCTGTGAGAAGAAAGCCCCAGAGAACCATGTTAAAGAATGGTAGCAGCATAGAAAATTTGTTCCTCAGAATCAACTTCAGAGTGCTCAACAATCCAGGCACTCAACTCCTATTGTGAAGAGAAAGGGAAGCCTGGCTACTGCTCAGGCTTGCATGAGACCTTGGCATCATCCGCATGACACTGGATTTAGTTGTACACGGAATGGAAGAGTTGTGAGGTCAGGAAGACCTCCACTCAGATTTCAGAAGAAGGCTTGGGAGGCCATGCAGTGTCCTCCTGAAAGGACAGTGTATGAAGCCAAAGGTGCGGTGGAGACCCCAGAAGTTTGGAGAAGCCAAGATTGTGGATTGTCTGAAGAAAACTGTGAAGAAAGAGCAGAGCAGGCCCAAGAGAAAAGCCATGGGAGCTACAATCACCAGAAGTGCTACAGGGGCATAGCCACCCATGCCCTTTGGAGTTCACATCTTGTCACAGATTCCTTCGGATGGTACATATGGAGCTACAGGACTTAATGTTGAATTTTGAACTTTCTTTGGTCCCATTCCTTTGTATTCCATTTGCAACTTTTGGAATTGGAAATGTCTATCTTGTGTCACTGAATGTTGGAAGTGTTTAACTTTCATTTGTACAGAGGCTCATAGCTAAGAGTTTGCCTTAAGGCTCAGGGGAGAATTTGGACTTGGACTTTTCAGCAATGCTGAAACTGTTAGGAATTTTCCAACTCTTGAAGATGGACTAACTGCCTTTTGCATAAAGGGATGTGCATGAGTCTTTGGGAGACGTGGACAGAATGTTATGGCTTGTGTTCAGATGGTTGCCCAAGGTCTCATGTAATCATAGGTTTGGGCTTTTCAAAGGTAGCTGGATCTAGAGTGTGTGATGCTGGAATTAAGGGTGTGACTGCTACACCTACACTAAGTTGGATAGCCTGCATACAATATAAGGGACAGAAAGAGTCTTGTCTTTCTCCCAAGTTGCTTTTGCTGTTTTCTGCCACTATAAATTGTTGCCCCTCTTCCATGTGTCACTCTGCCATGGAGCCAGCCAATTATGGACTAAAATCTCTACAAACTGTGAGCCAATAAAGCATTTCCTCCTTTAACTTTGTCAGATATTTTATCTCAACAATTAGAGAAAAGTAGCCAAGACAATAGGGCAAACACTTCGTGAAGAATGACACAAATAGAATTTTTCAGAACTGTTAGGAATAGAATCTTGACTACAACATTCATAGTAGGTTATAAATGCTTCTTGACTCTCATATTAAGTATAACTGCAGAACTATCCTAATTCTGTTCTCTCTCACAATGTAGAAAATAGGTGTCCTAATTATATTGAAATTCTGCAAATGATTGTACTGTTCTCTAGACTGCACTATGTCAATTGGACCTGGTAACCAGGAAGTGCAAATTACTCTCTATACCAAAATGAGATACATAATTCCACAGGGACAGAGAAAAAACACATGGAGCTTCAGGGAACTGTCAGATCAGTGATACTTTGGGGGTGATTAACATGATCACATTAATTTGGAATATCCACTTGACTTATGAAAAGGCAAGCTAATACACATTACACTAACTGCCATCACTGAGAAATAGTGTAGGAATTTGGGCCTGGTAGGACTTTAGATATACTGTCCTCTGCACTGGAAATACTAACTCTTTACAGCTGTAAAGTTTTCAGTTTTAATTGGAGCCAAGATCAAGAGAATTATCTGCAGCAGGATCAGTGTGAAATGCAAAGTGGCTTGTCCTTGAGTTATATGATTTAGTGCAGAAATATCTCTGATGTTTAGTAAGGATGTGTGGGGTCTCTAGCCAGGTCCAGTGAGAGGAATGTGCATATCTTTCAAGAGGTCCCTAATATAAACTGGGAAAATTAGATCCCCCGACTCAAAATCTCAGAGAAGCCCAGTAAAGATCATTGAAGACGAAGGTATCAATTTGAGTACCAGGGGTGAGCATGTCTATCAGGATAAATAAAATGTCCAAATATGTGATCTTGATACTTTGTTCCTGTTGATGTCTCTCCCTCAGCTGCTTTGTGTTGAATCTCTCGTGATCAATGTGACTTTTGTTGTGTGTGGTACTAGAGATTGAACCCAGGATCTTCACACTGAGCTACATCCTCAAACTTTGTTTCATTAATTTATTGACTTATTTTATTTTGAGATAGGATCTTGCTAAGTCATTAAGTTGCTCAGACTGGGCTCAAACTTGTAGTCTTCCTGCCTCAGCCTCCAAGAGAACTGGGATTACAGGCTTGCCCCATCATGCCTGGTTTGACCATATGTTTTTCATGAAAACCTGGACAATTTTGATACTACAGATGGGGTTATATCAAACATTTTTCTGGAACCACAGGTGTAAATCAGAACTCTTTTCAAGGCCAGAGCCACAAGCAGCAGGCTTACTCATCCATCTGGAATGTTGGAAGAGCTGTTCCAATTTGGGACTATATATTCCCTGGTGGCAACTTGCAAAAAGACTCTCAAAGTAACAAAATGGGACAGTGTGCTACAAGGAGATCTTGAGAAAATACCATGGGTGGAACTATGAGTGCAAAGTGTAACAGTCTTTGAATTTTCCATTATGCTTTTAGGCAGCACTGACTTCAGAGAAGGCTCTCAAGAGTCAGGGGACAGGATGACTAGTCTTGAGTTTGCCCTCTGTCCTTGTTTCTGGTCATCATGGTCTCATAAACAGGCTGAACATGGTGGCAAGGATGAACTTTCATGATTTGAATTGTCTTCATGTCAAGTGCTCCTTCTCATTAAAAGCATATCTACATGAGAAGATAAGGCAGGAAGATCATGAGTTCAAGACCATCCTGAACAGTTTAGAAAGATACCATCTCAGCAATAAACTAACTGAGGATATAGCTCAGTGGGAGGGCCCTGGGTTCAATCTCCAACATCCATCCCTCCTCCAAAAAAAAAGCAAAGCAAAACATAAGCAAATTTCCCATACCAATATAATTTCCTAATAAAGCATTCTGGTGGATTGACAACTGGTGGGCAACTTGTAACACCAGGCTGAAATGAATCAGTATGGTGCTGGGTGTGGAAGGCTCACCTGAGGATTGTTGCCAACAATCTAAAGAGGAGAACTGGAGAGGAAGAGGTGGTGCTGGTGGTTATCCTGGAGAAGCTTGTCATGCTGGTTTCCTGATATGAACTCGTCTGTTATCATTGGTGGAGCTTGGGACCTTGTTGTCAATAACGATGGCTGGGGTACTTTTTGGGGGAGCTCTGGTCCTCACTCTGTGTATTGCTTCCTGGCTCCAGTGCAGGTCCCTCACCCTGCTGGCACAGATCCTTGATCCCACTAGCACAGACTTTCTAGCTTCCACCACTGATCTTTGGGCCTTCTTAGCACAGTTTCATGAAACAGACTTGCATAAGATATTGTTGTAGGCTGTAGGCCTCCAGTTGGACTCGTGAGGGGCATAGTTATGGGCTCCAGGACCTTAGCTGGTCTCAGGCAGGACATTGCCGGGGGTCCAGACCCTCAGTTGGTTTCTTTGGGTCTTTAGTGTGCAGACAGATTTCCTGCACGCTTTGTATTTGGCTCTTTGGGTGACTATTATAAAATAATTCTATATATTATGGGTTCTGTATTAATTTTTTTGATTGCAAATTCTGACTACAACAAGCATTGTGATAAAATCAAGTAGTAAAATACTGCTTAAAAGTAAATACACAAGTATTTTTTGTAGGTAGTGAATGAATAAATTTCCTCACTGAATATAGAATATAAATTTTTGTTTTGTTTTGTTTTGGTAATTGAACTCACAACCTCAAGCTTGCCAGGCAGGCACTGTGTTGATGAACTATATCTCTGGCCCTAGAATACAAATTAACAGAGGACATTTTGCCACACATGTTCATATACAAATACTTTGAGATTGTTCTTAAATTTTTCTGATGGGACAGGGGAAAATACTTAAGCTATCTACCAAGAGAAAAATAAAATATCCAAGGTTAGTACTGGTTTTCAGAGGAACTTCTTCATCACAATATCATGTATGTATATAAATGAATTATTATGCAAAACAGCAGATGTGAGACTTGTATAATGGTGTGAAAACTGTTTAGAGAAACATACTTATTTTTAATGAACACTGCGATAGTTTCAACTCAAAAAGTAACTATTTTTAATATATTCAAGAGTTAAAGATAATAATTTATAAATGTAGTTTTTGCTGTATAATAAGGAAAAAATAATAAAAATATATACACAGAGTAACTAGAGAGCCTCAAAGATTCTTATACTTTGTAAGAGTACTTTAAAATACATATTATGCCTTTGTTTGGCTTAATAAGAAAAAATTCTTGCCACATTTTTACCATCCATGAAAATATTAAACATAGAACAATTATAAAGC
>RJWT010027852.1:0-15384 GCA_004365215.1 Cuniculus paca
TTTGCGGCACCAGGGGTTGGAACTCACGACCTTATATTTGCCAGGCAGGTGCTTAGGCCACTGAGCTAGATCCCCAGCCCTTGTCTTTTTGAGACAGGGTCTCACTATGCCATTCAAGCTGGCCTTGAGCTCACTTTGTAGCCCAGGCTGGTCTCGAACTTGCAACGATCCTCCTGCCTCAGCCTCCTGAGTGCTGGGATTACAGGCATGTGCCACCAGGCCCAACTCCTCCTCTCTTTCTTCTCCTTTTCTTCCTCTCCTCTTCCTTTTCGTCGTATTTGGATTGAACTCACTCTGCACTGAGCTGCATCTCAGTCCTGTTTTTATTTTTTATTATGAGATGGGGTCTTGATCAATTGTTAAGTAGCCCGGGCTGGGCTTGAACTTGCCATCCTTCTGCCTCAGTCTCCCAGAGTGCTGGGCTCAGAATGTTAGACTTCTCTATTCTTTTTTTTTTTTTTGGTACTGGGGATCGAAGTAATGACCTCGCACTTGCCAGCTAGGCACTTACACCGCTGAGCTAAATCGATGGCCCAACTTCTCTATTCTTTATTGATGGAATTTTCAGGTGGGCATATAGCTACCTACTTCAGGACTATGTCTATTTGTGTAAAGGGCTTGTTACATGGTAGATTTCATGGCCAAATCTGAAAGTGTCGATGTGACTAGTATTTGGCCCATGGAATATAAGGAACTGATGAGTGCCAATTCTGCTATCTGGAATACAGACATGGACAATTTGGATGAAGATAGCAGAGCAACAAGACAGAAAACAATCCTACATAGCAACTGCAGAGAGAGCAGCTCCAGAGAGCAACGAGATAGAACATCTGGAGTCCTGACACTGTGGAACTGTCACATCCTTATCCTTGAAACATTACATTGGAGTTACCCTCATTTGGGGGGACCCTAGAGGATGTTATATGCAGCAGAAAACCCACTACATTGCTGGCCCTTTGAGAAGACATTGAAACTGCTTGCGTAGCAATCTCAATCACTAAGGATGTCCGAGTAGCAGTTCATAGTCCTAATAAATATCTGGAAGCTAATGGCCACCACTCTTGTAATTGTAGAGGCCATAGGTAACTTACATTAATCTCATGATGTTTTAATAAATTTAATATTAAAATATTTACAGAAGTTTTTCCTTTCCTGAAATGTGTATACATTTTTTGGTGCTCTGCCCCCTCCCCTCTTTTTCTTTCTCTCTTTTGAGACAAGGTCTTGCTATGCACTGGCCCTGAACTCACTATGCAGCCCAGGCCGACCTCATGGCAATCTTCCTGCCTCAGTCTCCTGAGCCCTGGGGTCACAGGTGTTTGTCACCATGCTTCTGTTATGTTCATATATATATATATATATATATATATATATATAATAAAAATGAAGGCTTGTTTTAGCTCACAACAAATGAACATTTGAAATAATAAAAACAGTACTTTATGCTGAGGAAGTTGAGAGTTATGAAAACAGTTATAAAGAGGAAGAGTGAAAGGGAAAGGAAGACAGACAAATTGTTAAGAATTCTTTTACTTAGCAAGAAGATAGCTATAAATCTGAGGTCAACCTGGACTACATAGTGAGTCCAGGCCACTCTGAACTACATAGTGAGGGTCTCAAAAAAAAAAAGATGAATTCATAATATGAAAATGTTGGATGGGCTGGAGTGTAGCTCAATGGCAGTACACGTGCTTAAAATACATGAGGCATGGGTTTGATCCCCAGCACCAAAGAAAGAAAGAAAGAAAGAAAGAAAGAAAGAAAGAAAGAAAGAAAAAGAGAAAGAAAGAAAAGAAAAAGAGAAAGAAAGAAAAGAAAAAGAGAAAGAAAGAAAAGAAAAGAAAAGAAAAGAAAGAAAGAAAGAAAGAAAGAACGAAAGAAAGAAAGAAAAGAAAGAAAGAAAGAGAGTATATAGGTAAAAGGCATAAGTTAAAAAAGAAAAGATTGGAGAAAAATAGTATTATATTCTACTTGTAGTTGACAAACCTGAGGTTACTTTTATCATTCGTGAAAAATAAGACTCCTTTTTTCCATTTGTGTGGTTTAGTTGGACATGGTATCATGCAAACAAGTTGCATTTTTCTCTAAGGTAAAAATTACTATTAGATTTGTTATACTTTTACCAACTCTGTGTTAATAATTCCTTCCCACAGATCTAATAAATGGCCTTGTGAGTAAAGCAAAGCCACAGTTATGCTATGAGGCATTTCCTACCATGTGCTGCTACAAGGAAAGCCCCCTCTGAGGAGACCTCAGCCAATTACATTTTTAATAGCTTTTAGCTGGTGATTCAGCATCTTTCTCATTTATGCTTCTGTCATGTCTAGATTCCTGGGCTGGGAGAAGATGATGTTAGACTAGTATGTTTTTTTTAATGTTGACTAAAAAAATTGAGCATGGACATTATAACTTTTGTTCTTAAGAAGTTAAGTAAGACCTGATAACTCCTTATAAATTTGTCTTTTTTCTTTGTTATTGTATTTATGAAGTTATAATTTCCATAAAAATACAAACACATTACATGTTCAGCTCAATGAATTTTTTTTATCTTTTTGAGACAGGATCTCACTATGCAGTTCAGGCTGAGCTTGAACTCACTTTGTAGCCCAGGCTGGCCTTGAACTCGCAATGATCCTCCTGCCTCAGCCTCCCAAGTGCTGGGATTACAGGCATGCACCACTACACCTGGTTTAGCTCTATGAATTTTGCCAAAGGAGACATTGAATACTTCTAGCACCTGAGAACTTTTTCTCAGGCAAATATTCTGCTTTGGTTTGAGTGTTTGTTCTTTCCAAAAGTCATGCTTGGAACTTGGTTGCATTGCACCAACAGAGACATGTAGGTCATGCGGGCCCCACCCTCATCAGTGGACTCCTGCCATTTCCATGGGAGTGGTTGTGCCCTTTTGGTCTCTGTTTACCTCTCTCATGTGATGAGGCACTAGGGAGGCCCTGGCCAGACGCTGACACCTTGATACAGAACTTTCCAGCCTCTGGAACTGAAGGACAATGAATTCTTATTCTTCACAAATTATTCAGGCTATGAGATTATATCATAGCAGCACAAAACAGACTAAGACACTCTCCAAATCCCCAGAACTAGGCAGTGTCCTGATCTCTCTGCAGATTGGTTTTTTGTATTTTTATATTTCATATAATGAACTCATGTTGTGTGCGTTCTTTTTGTTGTTGCTGTGCTAGACTTGAGGCCTCCTGCATGCTAAACATATGCTGTACACTAACCTACATTTCCAGCTAGTAGTATTTACTCTTTTGCTGTTACTTTATTTTGCTCAATATAATAGAGTGAATATTTTTTCAGATTCATCTGTGTTGCTGTTGGTAGTTCCCTTGCCCTTTTACTGATTCCATTTTATGAAAACATTAGAATTTTACAATCCACTTCCTGCGGATAGATGTGGTAGGCAGCTTCTCTCACAGCTGTCAGTGAACCTCACCTCCTGGCATCATGACCTTTCATAATCCTGTCCTTCTGAGAGGGACGTGATGACTTTATTATAATGATATTGTACATTCGCGATTGGGATATAATAGATTTTACTTTTTTTCCTTCTTCTTGCTTGCCATGATGCCGCAAGCTGTCATGCTGTGAGTTATTCTTTCGAGGGGTCTTTCTGGCAGGCACTGAGGAAGACCCCTAACCCATGATCAACAAGGAAGTTAGGCCCATAGTTCAGCAGTCAGTGAAGAACTGGATCTAGCCAATAGCCATCTGAATACTTTTGGAAGTGGATCCTTCTCCAGGCACAAATGTGGGATGATTGCAACCCCAGTCAACACCTGTTCTGGAATCTTATCAGAGAACAGACTGTTCCTTTTTGCTGAGAGTTTTGTTTTGTTTTGTTTTGTTTTGTTTTGTTTTGTTGAGACAGTCTCGCTATGAAGTGCAGTGTGGCCTTAAACTTGTTTATGTAGCCCAGGCAGGCCTTTAAACTCATAGAGATTGTCCTGCCTCAGCCTGCCGACTGCTGGGATTACAGGCATGTACCACTGCACCTGGCTACAGATACTGGTTTAGCTCGCTGTTTTTAGATAATTTGTGATGAAACATTGGTTAACAATTATAATAGATAATGTGGTTGCTTCCAATTTTTGGCCATTTCGCATAAGACTTCTATGAACATCCTGTACAGTCTTCTTATGAATATGTTTTATTTTTATTTTAAATGTGCTTCTTGTAGGTAGTATACAGTTGGATCTTGCCTCTACCCCAAATCTGAAAAAGACTCAGTCTTTCAATTGAGGTGTTTAGTACACTTATATTCAATGCAATGATTGATATAGAGAGGTTCAAATTTACTATTTCATTATTTATTTTGTTTGTTCTGTGTGTTCTTTATCTCTTCTTCTTTTGAGTGATATCAATTAATTTAAAATTTTCATAGTATATCATCGATTGACATTTTCAGCTATACTTCTTTAGTATTATACTTAGTGTTGCTCTAGAGAGAACAATGCCCATCTTTAATTTACCACTAAGTTAAAGCAATATTTCACTGTTTATTAAACAACATCAGAATGTTATAACTGTGTAACTCCACTTGCTCTCTTCTTGCCATTTGTGTTGCTTCTACAACATGTTGCTATTCTTTTTGTTTCAAATATATTTTACACACATTTAAAGCAAAAAGAATAGCAATATATAGTGAGATGTGCATATAATTTATAGAAAATATAACCGTAATATACATACTTTAAAGATTTCTGATTTTATAGGTATCTTTAATGATTATTGTTTCTGAGCTATTTCACAACTTTGTAAGTTATGTAAAACTGGTGATAATGCAAATTATTCTTTTCTATACAGATGTAAGGTAATTTTGTTCAGTGGAGATACATTTCATTATTGTCCTGTGGATAACGGCCAGTTTTGTGCTTGTTACTTTATTTCAGCAATTTCATTTGCCTCTATTTGTGCCTGCTCTTTCAATGAGTCTTTGAATTATATTTTAAAGTTTTTATATTTTACTGAATTCTTGAATTAAATGAGTTATAATTTTGATATATGTTCATGTTAGAGTTATGATCTTTTAATGTATAAAATTGATTACTTTTGTAATATGTTGTCAGACTGGAATCTTGTAATCTCTGTGCTGGCCCGACTTGTAGAGCTCCTTTATTTTTGTGCTACTTTCTGGGTTTCTTGGGTGCAGGCTTTCAACAGTATGTCATTCCTCTGTGCCTCAGATGAATGTGCAGTGAGCTTCACATCCCCTTACTGCTGTATTTCTTTATTTTCAACAACACCCCTGCTCAAAGTTATAGAAATACCTGACATCTATAATTTAAAGGAGATTTATTTTGGCTGATGGTTTTCAGAAGTCTCAGTCCATAGTCAGCTGGTTCCAGAAAGCAATGGCAGAAGAAAAGCTGCTCATATCATGGTGGCCCGGAAGCAGAATCCAAGGGAGTAGCCAGCAGGCACACATGCTCCTCCAGGCCACATCTCCAGTGATCCACCTCTCTCTAGCACACCCCCTCTTAACAGCACACTCAGCTGCTGAACACATTAGTAGATGAATCCGGTGTTGAGTATAACACCCCATGATCCAATCACCTTCCTAAAGTCCCACATCTGAGTGCAAGAGAGTTCGGCTTTGTAGTCAGTTTAAGAACTGGAATGTATTTCTCTACCTCTGGAACTTGCCTTGGCCTTGACCACCATACTATAAAGATACACAATTTAGTCAAGCAGAATGTAGTGGAAATAAGGACACTCTGAAAATTCTGATTGAAAAATTAGATAGTTTCGCATTCCTAGACTTTTTTAAGAGGAGAAGAAATCAAGGTACAAGCTAAGAAAGCGTAAAGACCAAATAAGAAAATGTTATCAGATCCCCTTATTAAAGACCTTTGAAACCATAGCCAGCCTCTACTACAGAGCAAGAGCATATCTCAAAGTTTTCTTAAGCATTTAGGTTCAATTTATGAATCTTACAAATTTTATAAACACTTATAAGAGGGATTTTGGAACTTTTTGTTAAATTCCCTTAAACCTTTAAAGCCACATTTTAAAGAACTGGGCATGGTGACACACGCCTGTAATCCCAGCAGGCTGAGGCAGGAGGATCATTGCAAGTTTGAGACCAGCCTGGGCTACAAAGTGGGCCTAAGGCCAGCCTGAATGGCATAGCAAGATCCTGTCTCAAAAAAAAAAAAAAAAACCAGCTTACAAAATTTAATATATTTTCATTTTCAAAAAGTTCACATGTGTGATTATAAAAAACATTATATTTTACTTACTGTACATCTAAAAAACTTCTAAATATGGTAACCTTTTAAAAATGTTTATTAGTGTATATTATTATACAAATGTATTATTTTGTTTTGACATCTTATAGATGCATGCGACCCAGTTTGATTGTTTTCACCCTTCGCTGTCTCCTCCTCCTCCAGGGCCTTCTCACCTCTAATAGTTTCTCTTCTACTTTCCTGTCATTACTCTTTTTTTCCCTTTATAGGAGAGAAAACATGATATTTCACTTTTGAATCTGACTGGGCTTATGGCCTGCAGTTCTATTCATTTTTTTGAAAATGACATGATTGGCTGGGGATGTAACTCAGTGGTGTAAGCGCCTGCCTGGCAAGTGTGAGGTTGTGAGTTCAATCCTTGGTGCTGAAAAAAAAAATAAAAAGAAAATGACATGATTGCATTCCTTCTGGTGGAATAATTTCCCACTGTGTGTATATACCACGTTTTCTTTATTGGTCCATCTGTTGAAGGCTGTTTCTGTAGCTTAGTGAGTGAAATGTACAGCAATAAACATAGGTAAGTAGATAACCCTATGGTATGCTGTCTTCAATTCTTTTGGGAAGATACCAATAATTTGTATAGCTGGATCCAATGGCATTTCTACTTTTAGTGTTTTGAGGAATCTCCATACTGCTTTCCATACAAGCTGTACTAGTTTACATGCGCACCGAGTGTGTAGAAGTGTTCCTCCTCATGTGACTCTTCCCTACCCCCTTACTGCATCCTTGCCAGCATTTCTCATTGGGTTGGGTGTGGTGGTGTTCACCTGTGATCCCAGCACTCGGGAGGCTGAGGCAGGAGGATTGCCATGAGTTCAGAGTTAGCCTCTACTACATAGTGAGTTCAAGGCCAGCCTGAACTACACAGCGAGACCCTGTCTCAAAAGAGCATTTTATTTTTTTAGATGGAGTCTCCTTCTGTAGTTCGGGCTGACCTTGACCTTGAACTCACTATGTAGCCCAGGATGGCCTTAAACTTGTGGTGATCCTCCTACCTCAGCTTCCTGAGTGATGGGATCACAGACATGTGATACCATGCTTGGCTGTTTTTGGTATTCTTGATGATAGGTATTCTGACTGGGTGAGATGGAATCTCAATGTAGCTTTGACTTGCATTTTCCTAATGGATAAAGATGTTGAACATTTTTCAGGTACTTATTGGTCATTTGTACTTCTTTTTCTTTTCTTTTCTTTCTTTCTTTTTTCTTTTTTTTTTTTAGAGCAGAATATATTTATTGAGAGAAAGAAAGCTTCTGTCTGAAAGAGAGACAGAAGGGATCCTGAGTGAATTGCCAAAGACCCCACCTTTTCTAGGGATTTTTATAGAATAAAACCACAAGGTGAGGCAGTCCAATTTGTCCTTTTTTTTTTTTTCAATTTATACTTCTTTTGAAAAGAGTCTATTCAAAGTGTCTATTTTGCCCATTTATTGACTGGACTTTTTGTGTGTGTGTGTGTACATTAAGTTTTTGAGTTTTTCATGTATTCTAGATCAGAAGAGTAGCTGGCTGGGATTTTCTGCCATTCTGTAGGCTGTCTTTGCTCTCTGAGAGTGGTAGCCATTGTTGATTCCCTATAGTCTTGCTCTGAAGTCCTACATTGTTTATTGTTTTGCTGGATTGGGTTTTATTCTCTTTTGCTTTGTTCGATTATGTTATACCTGGTGGCATGAGTAGCTATTTCAATGATAGTAAATATACATGCTAGCCATTTTGAATTTACTGTTGTCTTGTTTTGCAGTCTTTTATTGTATCCATTGTTTTGTTTTTACTGTTTCTATTCTATTCTGTTTGATTTTTACTCTGTCTGAAAGTATATGCAGCTATTTTGAAGACAACAAAAGGCATTATGGTATTGTTGATTTTGTAATGTTGTGAAGTCCTGTATCACTTACTCTGATTTGTTCTGATTGGTTTTATTCTGTTTTATTTTCCTTTGTTGTATGCTCTTTAAAATAAAAACAAAAAAAAATAGTTTGATGCATCTAAATTATTTACTCACCTTTGTTACCAGGAATTAAGTGTTATGTGACAAAGAGAAAAGAGTATGAAAGGAGACTCAAAGACCTTGCTTATGACTGCTGAACCAAATGTAAAGGTGGAGAAGCGTGCTGTTTTGGTATGGAGTCTGTCCATGGGAATACCGGGTATTTCCTTGAGGAGGGCTACTTAATATACTCAGAGAAAAGACACCAAAATACACTGGTAACAGATGCATAGCATCTACCCAAGCCAGCAGTCTCAGAAGTGATGATGCCAACACAAAAACTCCTGGGTTTTTTCTTTCAGGCACATTAATGACTGAGAGATGTGGAGAGATCATTCAACATGATTTATTAAAATCTGTTTGAAAATGTCAAACAGAGGATCATCCAGCTGTCTACTGATATATGGTACTAGCCAAATAGGGATGTGTGAGTGCCTTCAGGACAAGGATCATTAGTTACCTTTGAATTCCCACTTATAGTTTAGCACAATGCATGACGTATAGTAAACCCTAGGCAAATGTATACTAAATAAGAGGAAAACTGGGTGGGGTTCCAGCAAAGAGAAAAATGACAATTGTCCAGGGTCTCCTAACCCTGTGCTCTCTAACCTCTATATCAAATATTGTGGTTTGCTTTGATTCCATTAAGTCTCATCTTTCGTTGGAAACAAAGTCACCATCATTTCCTTCATTCCACTTGCTTAATTAAATACACTAAATGCAATTTTCCTAATTATATTTAAAAATTACTTTGCTTTTTTGTTACAATTTTATTTATTTATTTTTTTTTGTCTTTTTGAGACAGGATTTTGCTACAGAGTTCAAGTTGGCCTTGAACTCTCTTTGTAACCCAGGCTGGCCTCAAACTCATTGCAATACTCCTGCCTCAGCCTTTTGAGTACTGGAATTATAGCATGCACTACCATGCCTGGTTTATTATAAATTTTTGTACTATTGGATAAATATTTGTTGCTACCTCAATTCTAGTCACTTGTATATATATATAAATCCTTTTTATGCTTTCTTCATTTATTGATAAGTAATCTTAACTGAATGAAATTTTAAAAAATACAAATAAGTAAAGATAGAAAAATAAATGACACCTGTGACTTTACTTCCTATTTCACTTCCAAGAAAACTTCATATATTTATGTAGGCAGCTTTTTTATGTACACACACACACACAAGTACTTAGCGAGGGGCAAAAAATGAGATTAGTCTAGGGTTAATGCTTTGCACTTGGATCTAAATATTGTTTAAATTAACTTAATCAATTAATATGTGAGAAAAATATTATTTTGAATTTAAAGTGTGCTTATTTTTTCTCTTTACTCTTTTCTCTATCAGTATTGTAAAATAACTTCCAAAGTCAAAAATTATTCTATGGGTTTAGCAGGAAAAAAATGAGTGAAAGTTCAATTAAGCAAGACGTCAGCCCAATTTAAGGAATAGTTGTGCCAAGAGCATTCAGGCTTTTGACGGCAATTGAATGAGATGATTTCTGATTTCTCAACTCTGAGATGCTGTGAGTGAAGCCAGGAGACTGGAATTTGCATTTCTATTGCATTTTTCATTTAGTTTTAAAAATTTAAATTTTGAGCCGGGCGTGGTGGCTCACGCCTGTAATCCCAGCACTTGGGAGGCTGAGACAGGCGGATTGTTGTGAGTTTGAGACCAGCCTGGGCTACAAAGTGAGCTCAAGGCCAGCCTGAACGGCATAGTGAGACCCTGTCTCAAACACACCAGGGCTGCGGGTCTAGCTCAGTGGTCTAAGCACCTGCCTGGCAAGTGCTAGGTCGTGAGTTCAATCCCTGGTGCCACAAAAAAAAAAAAAAATTTAAGTTTTGTTAGTACATAAGAATTGCATTCATTGTGGGAGTTGGTACATATACGTAACATACCCTAATTCTTTTTACTTCCCTTTTTCTTCTCTTCCCTTACCTCTTCCTCCATCTCTTGGACCCCTCCCCATTTGCAAAAGATCTGTCTCCCTGTTTCCTATTATTGATCTTTCATTTTGCTCTTTAAAGTATTTATACTTTGGTACCTGTAAATAATATACCTTAATTCTGTTTTTTGTTTTTTTTTTTGCAGCACCAGGGACTGAACTCACAACCTTGCACTTGCCAGGCAGGAGCTTAGACTGCTGAGCTAGATCCCCAGCCCTGGTGTTTTTGAGACAGGGTCACACTATGCCGTTCAGGCTGGCCTTGAGCTCACTTTGTAGCCCAGGCAGGTCTCAAACTCACAACGATCCGCTTGTCTCAGCCTCCCGAGTGCTGGGATTACAGGCATGAGCCACTGAGCCCTGCCCTTAATTCTTTTTTTTCCCCATCCTCTTAGCCTCTCCTTTCACTCTGCCTCAGTATCTTGGTCCTTTTTCCTTTTGGAAAAGACTTGTCTATTTCTTGTTATTTTTTACTTTGTTCTTTTATTTTGAATTTTTCATGTAAGAGAAATCATGAAATATTTAAACTTGTGTGTCTGATTTTATTTTACTTAATATTATGGTCCCAAGGCACATCCTTTTATTTTTTTAGAAATGACTCAGATTTATCCTTCTTTATGCCAGAATAGTACTCCATTACATAAAGATACCAAATTTTCTTTATTTTTTTTTATTTTTATTTTTATTTTTTTGTGGCACTGGGGATTGAACTCACGACCTTGCACTTGCCAGGCAGGCGCTTAGGCTGCTGAGGTAGATCCCTGGCCCTGGTGTTTTTGAGACAGGGTCTCACTATGCCATTCAGGCTGGCCTTGAGCTCACTTTGTAGCCCAGGCTGGCCTTGAACTCACAACGATCCGCTTGTCTCAGCCTCCCGAGTGCTGGGATTACAGGCGTGAGCCACCACGCCCGGCTTTTATTTTTGTTTTTAAAATTTTTTATTTTATTTTAAAGGTAATAAAATCCAACAAAACAAAATAGAATACATCCAATCAAAACAAAGCAATGAAATTGGTACAGAACATCAAAGCAGGATAATAGGAAAACAACAAAGGCTGCTATAGTATATCTTGTTATCTTCAAGGTAGTCATCCGTTCCATCAGATATAGCATAATCAAACCAAAACAAAACAGAATAAAACCAATCAAAACAGAATATAGAGCAAAGCAAAAGAAATTAATGGGAACAAAGCAAAACAGTCAGAACAAATTGGACTTCAAAAACAAGACAGAAAAAAGTCTTCCATATTTGCCATATTAGATGCTGTTATCCTCCCTATACATGCTCAGACTGTCAGCCCCAGGCCTGCAAAGTCAACCAAACCGTACAATCCTTCAGTTGCTTTTTGTATGTCAGTTGCTATCAGCTCAGCCTGTCCTCTGAACTAGCTGGTGGCTTACAGGGCTGGGGGGTTGGTGATTCCCAGCCAGGATGCTGGTAGGCTCACAGGAGTTGCTATCGGACTTTCTCTCCCTGGATCCCGCATGGTCCGCATGGCTTACCAGAAAAGCTGGCTATTTGGCTTGTTGGTTGGCTGCTCCCAGTCCCAGCATGACTGATTCTCGGGAAGCACTGACTTTTCTCTTCCTGGTCCCCACATGACCTGCCAAATTTTCTTTATTCATTCATCTATTGATGGACATATAGACCTCTTGCAAGATTTAGCTATTTTAAGTTGTGCTACTATAAACATGAGTATGCACGTATTTGAATATGATCTCTTTAACTCTTTTGGGGAGCGGCCTACTTGACCAAGCTGGGTCAATTGGGTTTCTATTTTTAATTTTTGAGAAATTTCCATACTGATTACCATAGTGGTCATATTAGTTTTTTCATCAGCAATGTAGAAGAGCTCTTTTTGACCTGCAGCCTCACCAACATTTATTATTTGCTTTCTTGATGACAGCCATTCTTTCTAGAGTAAGATGGAATATCAACATTAATTTACGTTTCTCTAATGCTCAGAGATGTTGAACATTTTTTTATGTATTTATTGGCCATGTGTATTTCTTCCTAGAAATGTCTATTCATTTCAGTTGCCCATTTTTTATTGGGTCTTTTATTTTGGGGACTTTTTTTTTTTGCATTCTTTATATATTCCAGATATTAATCCTTTGTCTAAGAAGTAACTGGCAAAAATTTCTTCCCGTTCTGTATACTGGGAGACTGGAGGTTGTAAAGCTACTTGAACTGAAGTAACTAAAATGACTAAGGGGGTTCTGGGAAATTAAATTAGAAAGTCAGATTTATAGCCTGGTTTCATTTATACTTTTGATCCAAACTTGAATTTGTTAAGTGCGTGATGGGGGAAAACTCATTTTAAGAGTCGATTGGTATGAACAATGAGTGCCAATGTTAGCAGTGTTTTTCTTTGCTCCCCCTCTTCCTCTTTTCTTTGACATTTGTACAGAATGATTGCAATGATTCTCACATTTTCTGAACTTCTGAGCCTCCTCATGCTTGAATTCCCATATGAAGAAATTTGAGCTCAGTTCTCACATAGTGAAGGGAAGCTAAATACACAATGTCTTCTCTTTTTCCAACAATCTGAAAACAGTAAATATTCACAAATACAGGGACTAATCTTATAAGACTATGCAAAAATGCCCATGAGCTTTAAATTTTATTTTTAATCATGGTAAAAATAAAGTAAAATTTATTGGCAGACCATGCAGGGCCCAGGAAGAGAAAGAAAAGTCAAGATAGCGACTCCTGAGAATCAGCCATGCTGGAACTGGGAGGAGCCGATCAACAAGCCAGCTAGTCAGACTTTCTGGTAAGCTGTGCAGACCATGCGGGACCCAGAAAGAGAAAAGTCAGCACCTCCTGTGAGCCTACCAGGGCGCAGGCTGACAATCACCAAACCCCTTCACCTCATAAGCCACCAGCTGGTTTGGAGGTCAGCCTGAGTGGATAGCAACTGAGGTACAAAAAGCATCTGAAGGCTTGTATTGTTTGGTTGAAATTAAAGGCCTGAGGCCAGCAGTCTGAGCATGTATAGGGAGGATAACACTATGCAATATGGCAAATGTGGGAGAATTTCCTTCTATCTTGTTTTTGAAGTGTAATATTGTTCTCACTTGTATTGCTTGGTTCTTATTAATTTTTTTTGCTTTACTCAATATTCTGTTTTGATTGGTTTTATTCTGTCTTGTTTTGGTCTGATTTTGCTATAACTGATGGAATGGACAACTACTGTGAAAATAACAAGATATACTAGTAGCCATTGTTGTTTTCCTATTACCCTGCTTTGATGTTTTGTACCTATTTCACTGTTGTGTTTTGATTGGATTTATTCTGTTTTGTTGGGTTTTACTATCTTTATTTATTTTATATTATATAGAAAAGCAAGGTTAATTTAACTTTTTACTTTTTTTTATTTTAAAGAGAATAGAACAAAACAGAATAGAGTCAAGCATAATATAGCATTTCAAAACAGAACACTGTAAGCTATACAGGTTTTCGAAACCTAACAGGAGACTAACAATGGTTACCCTAGTGTCTCTTGCTTTCTTCAAAATGGTTGTTCATACATTTACAGACAATAAACTCGAACAAAACAAAGTAATATAAAACCAGATAAAACAAAAGAGCATTACAGGCCTTCAAGTCGGCCAACAAGAAGCCAGCAATGGCTACCGTAGTGTCCCATTTTTCAAAAAAGCTGTTCCTATCTTCTCACATATTGCAATCAAATAGTAGGAAAGGGACTTAAACCAATCAAATCAAAGAATACCATTGGACTTCAGAACCTTTTCTCCATATTTATTGGGAATTTTGTATCTTATTGAGTCTTTCAGTTTCTTATACTAGGGAGACGATGCGGTGTTTACACATGTGAGTTTGGTTTATTTCACTTATGAGTATGGTCTCAAGTTGCATCCATTTACCTATATAAGCTTCCACGTGACCATTTCTTATAGCTGAATAGTACTCCATTGTATAAAAGTACCATATCTTCTTTATCCATTCCGCAATTGAAGGGCATTTGGGTTGTTTCCAAGATTTGGCTATTACAAATTGTGCTGCTATAAATATGGGTGCACATGTATCACTCTGGTAAGATGATTTCACTTCTTCTGGGAATATGCCCAGAAGCAGAATAGCTGGGTCAAATGGGACTTCCAGTCCTAGCTTTTTAGGAAACCTCCAGACTGCCCTCCACAGTGGTTGCACCAGTCTACACTCCCACCAACAGTGGAGAAGGGTTCCTTTTTCCCCACAGCCTCTCCAGTATTTATTGTTGGTGGTTTTCTTGATCCTGGCCATTCTTTCTGGAGTGAGATGAAATCTCAGAGTTGTTTTAATTTGCATTTCTCTAATGACCAATGATGCTGAACATTTTTTCATGTATTTATTTGCCACTTGTATTTGTTCAGCTGAGAGGTGTGTTTTCATCTCAGATGCCCATTTTTGGATTGGGTCTTTGAATTTCGAGGGCCTGATATTTTTTAATTCTTTATATGCTCTAGATAGAAGACCTTTGTCTGAAGGGCAGTTGACTAAAATTTTTTCCCAATTTGTGGGTTTTCTTTTCACTGTGTTGGAGATTTCTTTTGATGTGCAAAAACTTTTTAACAAGACAAGATCCCAATTGTTGATTCTGGGAAGTGTTTCTCATGCAGTTTGACTTTTGTTCATGAATTCTCCACTTATCCCTATGTTTTCAAGATTTCTACCTACTTTGTTTTCCAACAGATTTAGTGTTTCTGTTTTAATATTTAGATCTTTGATCCATTTTGACTTTAGTTTAGTGCATGGTGATAGGCTTGGGTCTAATTTTAGCTTTCAACATATGGCAAGCCAGTTTTTCCAGCACCAATTATTAAAGAGGCTATCTTTCTTCCAGTGAACATGTTTGGCCTGTTTGTCAAAGATAAGGTGGCTGAGTGTGTCTGTAGTTGGGGTTGTATCTTCTAATCTATTCCATTGATCCTCAGGTCTGTTTTGATTCCAGTACCATGCTGATTTGATTCTCGTAGCTTTGTAGTATAATTTCAAGTCTGGGATTGTGATGCCTCCTGTCCTGCCCTTGCTGCCCAGAAGTGCCTTTGCTATTCTAGGTCTTTTGTGGTTCCAGATGAATTTTAAGAATGATTTCTCTAGATCTGTGAGGTATGCTAATGGTATTTGGATGGGAATTGCATTAAATCTGTATAATAATTTTGGGAGAATGG
>RJWT010027853.1:0-15391 GCA_004365215.1 Cuniculus paca
ATGCAGTTCAGGCTGGCCTTGAGCTCACTTTGTAGCCCAGGCTGGCCTCAAACTCTCAGCAATCCTCCTGCCTCAGACTCTCAAGTGCTAGTATTACAAGCATGTGCCACCAGGCCCGGCTCCAAAACCTTAATTTTGCAAAAACCCTGGTCTCCAGAGACAAATATGGACTAACTCAAGAACACAAGTTAATAAGAGGTAGCATTCATGTCTATAATCCCATCCAAGAGTATTTTTGACAAAACAGATGACATAAATTTATTTGAAGGAATCTGATGACCAAAACAGAAGAAATTTTCAAGGACTTTGTGACATGTTCAACGGTGAATCTTATTAGCAAAGTACTAAAGGGTATCAGTCTATTGACATTCTAACTTTCTAACTCAGGACAAAGGAAAGGCAATTCTAGAAGCTGTGAAGGCAGCATTATTTAGAAAAATAATAGTTCCCAGCAACTAATGATGTTTACAGGGCTGAAGCACAATCCTAGCATTTGTTTCATGATTCTGGAAATAGACCACCAGGGCTACAAAACATGGAGCAGCCCATAGGGATCTGATACTGGCTTCGTTCCTTCATTTCCAAATCTTTCCAATGCTCCATCCCTATGGGAGAATTCCTCAGTCTTTCACAAAAGAGAGCAGAGGAGGGTGTGGGGTTGGCAAATTTCTTCTCTGAGTCTAATGATCTGATTATATCCACTAAACAAAGGGATGGACACCTGCCATAAATTCAGCAGACAGCCCAAATAGAAGACCACCAAAAACAATCAGAAAAAGTAAAAAAAAGATTGTGACCAAATCAAGACATCAAAAATGATTAAGCTTCACCAAAATGTGCAGAAAAGATCTGCTTGTACTATATTTACCGAAGAGGATTTCAGATATGAAATCTAGGATACACCCCTCTAACCAGGGAACTCCATTAGTTTAATGCCATCAAAGCAGACCCACCATGGAATAGATCTCTTGAGAGCGTGGCACAAACATAAAACTATCTCTGGTGCAACCAGGTGACTGGTTGACAATGAACAGTAATTTTTGACTGAACGAAATGTCTAACAGGATACTAAAACCAGACACTGAAGGGTCATGCATAAGAAATACTCCTGAAACATAAGTGGCTAGATGAAACTATTTCATTTTAGAGAGAACAATCAAAAGTACCTTTCATAGATCATTGTCTATTATTTCCTACTTCCTCAAACCCTTAAAACAATACAACTCAAGAAAAACCACAAATCAGGAGCCTCTTTTCTTTCCACTTCATTGGAGCCAGAGCTGTCCACGGGAATTCTATCACTTTGGCTACCTAGATAAGTCTGAGGCTGAGATCTCCTGGGATCTGCAGAGCCCATACCCTGCTCAGAAGAGCCCATCTCATCTGTGGATGGGTCTCTAGGGTTCAGGCAAGTATTGAGGAGTTCCTCCAAAGAAACAGTGGGGAATAATCAAATAAATAAATAAGATTCTGCCAGGACCCTCTGGCTCACTCTGAATTCTGTCTCCCTGATAGACTATTTCCAGAATCTTGAAATAGCTTCAACTGTGGGACGTCACTTCAGCCCTGTACATTCATTCTCCTGACAACTTCTTTGGACTGGAGTGAGAACCTGCCTTGGTGAACCCTCCCTCAATTTGTCTCTCAGGAATTAGAACTGGTACGTATGTCTTTTGGCATTTGAACCTGGGGATAGTTATACATACTCAGGACCTGACTTTGTTATTTTAGACCCCAAACAAGGAGAAGCAGAGAAGCCCCACCCACTGCTTTCAAAAAAAATGGGGGTGGGGTGAACAGCACCTCAGTTCTGGTACTGCCAGATACTTCACAGCCTGACAGCATTTCCTGTCTTTGCATCCATAAAGCACCTTATATATTTTTAAATGAATCCTATTTTGATAGCTTAACAGGCCTTTGTTATTTGTAGCCCATAAGATACAGTCATAAGTTTAATCAGTTAAAAGTTAACATCTAATGACTTATAATCCCAATAGAATAGCTTAATACATGTTTCTTTAGCAGCATGTACTAAAATACATTTGTTTCCAATTCTGTTTATGGTTCCCCACAGTGCTTTCTAAACCAGGCTACTCGTATGGAAGGAGGTTCAGTAATATTAAAACAGATAGTCTCTTGGTCCTAACAGACAAGTTACAAAATCTAAAAACCTTGGGAGAAAGGCTTTACTTTCAAATCTTTATATTTAAGAAGAGTCTTATGAGCTTGAAACATATGCCAAAGGAACTGACACCATGGAAAGAAACCATGTCCAAGCCTCAGAAGCAGGGGTATTGAACTGGGCTGGAGCTTAGGTAAAACACTGCCTCTTACCACTGCCACCACTGTCCTACTAGCGGGCATGCACCCATAGTCTGAGAGAAAATAACATCCAAACTGTGCCTGTAAATGTGGCTGTATTCATTCAAGCCTCTGTCGACTCAGTGCTCATACCCATCACCTACCAGGCTCAGTGAGGAGTACAGAAGTAATTAGGACAGTCCTTGTCCACTCACAGTTCCTTCCACCAAACATTCACACTTTAGTAAGAGAGAGGAAACATACACAGACAATCACAATGTCCTGCAGCCTATGATGAAGTGAGGAGAGAAACACCATAGAATGTAGGACTGACTGCATAGAAAGAAAGCTGTCAATTCCACCACTGGGAGGGAAGAATGAAAGGATGGGGGGCGGGGAGCGAGGGAACAAGAACAAACAGGCCTCGGGCCTCTTTATCAACTTACTTATGGACCCTTATTTGACCCTAGTGACTACCAAGGAACGGGACACAAATGCTCAGGTTTCCAAAGATGGAAAATAACAGTTTTAAATGCCTTTATTTCATGTTTGTTTCTCTTAGGAAAGGGGGAAAGAACTTCATTCCTGTAATCAGTCTCTCTCCTCTCTCTTGTGTAGGTCTGCAGAAACCTGTCTAAAGGAGGCTTTCCACCTGGCCAGGCCTCAGGCTTGACTGACTACCCCACTGGCCACCCTGACTGCTCCCATGTGGGTGCCTCTCACAGTCCCTTCCTCTAGGGTCATTAAGTGAAAGTCACCTACAGGCATCCAGGCTCTTTCCCCAGGACCACTTCACTGTGTGAAAAGCCAGTCCCCAAAGAAAAAATAAAAGAGAAAAAAAAAGTGCAGTTACTACAATTTATCCCCTCACTTGTAACAAGGCTGAGCTGTAAGCAGACTCCTGCCAGCATCTGAAAGGCCATAGCTCCGAGGACACTGGCCAGAGCTTTAGTTACAATATCTTGTTTCACTGCCCATTGGGTGCTCAGCCACCCACTCTCCTTCCCCACACCCGTCCACTGGCCCCTAGGATGATTTTTTTTTAACCTTTGTAACTAAAGAACCTGATGGGGCCATATGATAAGAGAACTGTGGCCTAAAAACCCCAAGTTTCCAATTCCAGCAGCCGTGGCTCAATTTTCATCTTTCACACATAGAAGACATGAACGAAGTCCCTAAAAATAAGAGGCACAGGAGGCAGCCAAAGAGATACCTAACACTCAATCAGTGCTGTGAGAGTGTGGAGACATGAGCAGTTTCGGGGAGCCAAGCCAAATGTTTGCCTGTTGGAGGTATGAGTTTAGTGTCTGCGCATAGTCAGCAGCCTGGAAAAGGTGGGAGAGCATGAAAAGTAGACAACTGGGAGGTCCTGAAAAGCCCTTTCTGCCCTGCCAGAGTCTGTGATGTATGCAAACTCTTCGTAGCCAAACTGCTCAAAAGGGATGTTTTATTTCTCCCATCTATCAGGTCAGAGGAAAAATTAAAAGCCAGAAGGAGCCAGAAACCAGGCATGACAACTTCTTTTCAAACCACTGCATAACGGTTCTGAATTCCCCCAAGACAAGTCATGCAAAGTGATTTTCCATCCTTTTCCTAAGAAGTCTGCAGCCCTGTCCAATGGTGGAGGGAGGGGGGGCGGGGGTGTCCAACCTCACGAGAGAATGGTAGAAACCTAGTAGGGATTTCAACTTGTCTCTTTTTAAAAATAAAAGTCTTCAGACAAAATCTTCATGGCCAACCTATACATGGAAGGCAAAAATAAAATATTTGTTTCATACCTGCTGCCAAAGATATGAAATAGTTTCGTTTTAGCAGACAATTGTCCATTTCAAGTTAGAGGGATCCAAATTACGAACAGGAAGAGGGTAGACTGTGGACCTGATGAACTGTTCCTGAAACAGCAATCTCAAGTTGTCAGGTATTGTTCAGAGTTTGGTAAATTCTGTACACTTTGTAAACAAAACTGCTGAAGCTCTCAATAACAAAGTCACATGGCAAAACAGAAAGGTTTTCTGAAAATCCTCCACCAAACCCTTGATACATTCTCAGTTAAACGTTACATTAAAAGTTCTCACAAAGTATATATTTTGAAGACCTGTAATTTTCCACTATTTAGTTTTGTTGCTTTTCAACTAATCTGCCAGTGAAAGCTGAGAGTAATTTTATAACTCCATTATCCACATGCAGATGATTCATTTGTTAGATTATCTTAACTTTCAGCTGCCCTTCTCCTCTGTTGTTCAACCTACTCCTAGGTAATGTTCAACTTCCTGCTGTTACAGGCCGAAGGTATGTGAACCAATTTTAACATACACTGAAATAAAATAAGGTAGCAAAGTTGACTATCTTGAATACATTTCTCTAAGACAATGCGAGTTTTGGATTATTCATTCTTTGTAGTTAGTACAACTTCACTTTATTAATATGAATTTTAATGAGGTATTTCCAGCCTCTTAAATCAAAGGGTGTGTAAGAAGCTGAGTGAGTGCCTCTTTAATAGAGCTTTTGCCTAACATGCACAAGGTCCTGGGTTCCACCCCTAGCGCTGGAAAAAAAAAAAATGATGATTCCTCACAATCAGACTATTTTCAACTAAGTTATTATTTGCCTGCTTCCCTGGGAGGACATTTTCACTGATACTGCAAAAAGCAATGGGAGTAAAACAGCAGGAATCAAGGCCACGGCACCGTGCTGCACTGAAGGGCATTACAGGCTGTGTAACCTCTATGTATTGTGGGTTTTCTTTACATGCCAGTTTCATTTCACAAGGCTTGATGAAGTTTTATGATACACTAATTCTATATTAATACTTCTGTATTGATACACATAAAGCAGTAGGTTACCTTTTAATTATTATTGTTGCTCTAAGATGAGTATCACTTTGTGGAACACCATTTTTATTTGAAAGAACAACAAGACAATGTATGGTATTTCAGACTTGGAGACTTGGCAGATACAGTACTTTCTTGAAAACGAATGAAGAAGGACTGTCATTTCCGCAAAACTGACAGTATTTACTGCCAATGATAAAGTCAAGCTTTCAAGTGAAAAATAGGATTTTAGGAAACTTGTTTCTGCCATCATCCTGACAGCTTCCTAATACTTAAAGGGCTTTTCCTATGAGATTGATGGTAATATTAACAACTGTAATTTTTGATGCTGTATCATGAAATATGTCAACATTGAGAAGATCTGCAGAACTCTGAAAAATAGTGTTTTCCAAACAACCAAAGAATGAGGTTACACAGGCATATAAAAAAGCCATTCAACATGCAAGACAGGTCAATGGCTCCAGATGGGATTTCTGTCTACACAGCAACTACCTTTTAAGAAACTACCATTTACAAACTGTCACTATCAAAGAATATCTCCTATTATCTTAAAAGCTATTAAAACACTCTTTTTCCAGTTCCATGTCTATACTAGACCTAGAATTCAACCAAAATGGATCCAAACAGACTAAAAATACAATCACTAAGAGTCCAATCATGTTTTAAGTCAGATACAAGAAATGTAAGGTGCCTGCCCTCTTCTAACAAAATTTTTTAATTTGGAAAAAAAATGTCCTTTTTCACAAAATCATGTAATTTATGTGAACATACAAAGGGATTACTATTTTGAATTAGTAAGTTTTAAATTTCCTCACTTTAAAATTCCTAACATGTAAATATTAGTGAATTAAAATCTATATAAACAGAAGTTCTTTGTAGTTCCCAATAATTTGTTACTATGTAAAGGTACCCTAATACCTCAAAGTTTGAAAACTACTACCTTAGTTTATATTTCAAAAATACCAACTCCATTTATTTAATACATCCAAATAAAAGTGAACTAGTATTACAGGACATAAATATATTCCTAATAAGCTTGGCTTTTTAAAATACATGCTTTAGGGCTAGAGATAGAGGTCAGTGGGAGGACACTTGCCCAGTATGAGTGAGGTCCTGGATTCAATCTCTAGCATGCACGTACACATACAGAGAACATTTTTTAATACAATAACTATATTCTTTGCTCTTATGACCAGGGAGCATCTTAGTCATCTCTGAAGGTCTGCATTTGGTACACTAAAGACACCTGACAGCTTCTTTTCCTGTTGTTCATCAGCATTCATTCATAGTGTACTTACTGAACACCTTTGAGATACTACTAGGGTCAGCAACTCTGCCCTGGTGGACATTATGTTCCAAGGCATGCATCCACCCACCTCCTTATGTATCCAATCAATAAAATCAATTGACTATCTATTACATGCTAGGTACTGTGTGTGGTCTCCTCAGGATCAAAATGTTGATATACCTCACTACTTTTTATCAGGGCTATGAATTCTATGTACACATACTCTTAAACTTTTTGTTCAATTCGAAATTTCCTTAAAGAGAATTATCTTTACCCTAAATCTGAAGGCAATGGCCTAATTCATTTTTCCTGCCTATAATTTTCTGATAAAAGCAAAATTTCATGGTAAGACAGGGAGAGTCAGAAGGACTATGATGCACTCAGTCGCCACTCTGACACTCACTGTCTGCTCTTCTTCAAAGATGAAAGATGGTTCCCTGCCCAGGAGCTCTGGGAAAGTCTCCCACATTAGGAGGGGGACCTTAAAAATACCTCTCACCAGGTTCCAGAAAAGTGAAAGCTGCCTTTCTCAGCAGAATGACCTGAGATTGCACGGATTTCCTTAGAAAACTAATTAGGTAAGTGATGGCATATACAAACACTGCTCTGCAAATCATTAAAGCAAGATTCCAGAAGAAACCGAAAGATAACTGTCCATTAGTTACACAGGCTGAACATAATGATTGCTTTAGAAATTCAGCTTCCTAACAAGGGTTTTTAATTCAATCACAACTTTGAAACATACACAGGTACACACATGTACACACACAGGAACACACAGAAAGTATCATCACACATAGTGAGAACTGCCTAAAGATCTTGTGTGGGAGGCAAAACTGCTCCACAGAAACCAACTCCAAATCTGTGAATTGGGTATAATAATTTTGTGATTCTATGCAGTTGCCACTGCCAAAGCAAGACAGGATATAAGAGTATCTAAGAAAATCCAGCTATAGAGGTATAATAAGACACTTAGTTTACAAAAGGGCTAAGAGAGTAATTAGAAAAACAAAAGGGATCTTCTCTTATTTCAGGCATATACAGAACCAGTACATGAAACTGGCTTGATTATACTACAGTACAGTATTCTCATTCTTTTAGTAAAGGTCTGAGCACAAAGCACAACGTGAGGTACAAAGTATGTGTGACTTGTGTCAATCAACAGAATTTGTCACTATAGACAAAAACAGTGTGAATATAGTTTTACCACTTACTACCTACTGGTTAGTCTTATTTTCTAAGCCTCCCTTTCCTCATCTGTGAAATGGGACTGCCAATACTAACCTCACAGGAATAATTATATAAGTTACCCAGCATAGGAACACGCTAAAGTGGTCAACTGTTACTACTGTAAAAACTAAGCTTAGAAAAAATAACGGCAAGAAACAGTGCATGCCTAATAACAGTCAGAAAGACCAAGAGAGGGATCGGTTTGGTCCTAAGTGATCAGAGAAGCTATCCTAGGAAAATGTCACTTTGGAGCAGTTCAAACTCCCTTTTACAAGGCTGAATAGGAAACTTCCACTCATCGATATAGTTTTGAGCCGCCTATGTATTTATTGAACAGTCACTGTGAGGAAATACACTTACTTACTCTTAACCTTTCTTGAGTCATGGCCTTCCTTGAGAGTCTAACGAAAGGGTTTTTTTTGTTTGTTTTTTTGGGTTTTTGCGGGAGAGTGTTGTTTGTTTGTTTAAGAACCTTTCTGCAGAAAATGTTGTGGGCAAACTAAATAACAAAAATTAAAATATATAGATAAATAAGCAAGAGAGTAATGGGGTCTAAGAAACCAATGTATAAGCCCTAGGTAAAGACCAACAATGCTAGATATTGTGATGCTATTGATTTTGAAATGAAGCCCAAGGTCACCAGGCCCAGCCTCAAGATTCAGATGTACAAACATCAAGTTCCTCTTCCATCACAGCTTATCTCAGCAAATGACACCACCGTTCATCTTACTATGCAAGCTCAGAACTTAGGAATTACCGAGACCCTCTCTCTCCCTCACCACACCCTCACTGCACCCTTCCTTCAGATAATCGATTAAGCCCTATCTATTTTTCAAATATGGCCTCTGACATACACTCACACCCCCCTGCTCAAGACACATCATTATCCTTGGATAGGACTACTTCAGTCACGTCCTAACTGGTCTTCCCAGTCATTTCACTCTCCCTCTAGTCTGGTCTCTGCACCATAGGCTGAGAGAATTTCTAAACCTGACCATATCAAACCATCTTCCCCCATTTCACATACACTTACGTCTCTTCAACAGCTTTCCATGAAAACAAAACAAACAAGGGAATTGTCCTTGTTGAAAGGAAGTTATACCAGTCTGTAATTAATAACAAAGAATAATGTGACCCTAGAACAGATAATGGGGAGAAAAACATGATGTGGAAAAAGCATGGCTGAAAAAGATGGATTAAGTACCAAAAATATCAGCAGTCCTGTGTATATTTCGTTACTTAGGAAACAAGGTTTGTATGTATAATACATAGAACCAGTGTTCAGCACAGTAAAACAAACAATATTTTCTCACTCTCTCCTCCCTCAAATTTTGGAAATTAAAAGTAAAAAAAAAATTAGTCATATTTCCAACACCCAAACATATCTACTTTTAACAACTTTAACACATTTGTGCTTTTAAAAAATAAAATTTTTTCAAGAACTTATGCAGAGTAGAAATAGAAAGCAATAGAAATGCCAACATACAGAAATAATATTAACATTAGGGAGACACTGTTGTAGGAATCTTCCTACAAATGTGGATGGATGCGTACATAGGTGTGGGTAACATTCCACATGCTATTCTCATTTTTAATGGATTGAACTTAAATTTTCTTGACTCAGTCAAAATAAAATTAAAGACATTTAAGATTGAGAAATTTTGGAGCTGGGGATATAACTCGGGTCAAGCACTTCCCCACATGTGTACAGCCAACTGCAACTCCTAGAAACTGCCACAAAGTGTGTGGGGGGGTGTCACTTTTTAATGACATTCTTCAGTCCTAGGCAGAGTTGGTTGATTCTATTTTGAAAGACGTGGACACCAGGATTCTAATCCTTTCTCTAATTTTTCTTCTCTGCTTCCAGACTTTTGCTCAGTTACACTATTTTTAAAGTATTTCAGTTTCTAATTAACATACTGTGCCCTCTTCCCAAAGAGTCTGGAATTACTTTTACCTGTAAGTAAGTTAGGACACTCACCCTACCTCCTCCCACAGCATCTCCATTCCTAAATTCCTCATTTTGATTCAGCTTTCAATTAGGTAGATTTCAACACTTCCTCAAAGCAGAGATCACAACTGATTCAGTCACTGGTGCCTCCTTCCTGTCTGTGTACAGCAGGTGCTCCAAAGAGCTGTGCCAATAGCTGGAGTTATACCAGAAAGAGCATCAGAATAGCTTGTGACCTTTTAAACTGCATATAGGATATCTGTGGCCCATATAGGATAATCTAAAATCTTGAATTCCTTGAAAAGACCAGTAAAAAAGTAACTCAACAGAAGTCTTCATCATAATTTTATAAGCCACCTTCCTGCTTGACATTGTTTCATTGATAAATTGCAAAAACCTGCATAGTAGCTTTTTAAAGATAAATATTTAGGACAACATTTAATAAAAAGAGTTATACACATGAAAGAAAGGAAAACTAATATCATTCAGTTCAATTTCAAACTCTTAAGATGCTATCACACTGTGCTAGACTGATACAGGCAAGGTCAAATACATAGCTAATTAGTTGTGACCGGTTACCACTTATAACTCATCTCATCAAGACGTTTTCTTACTTATGACTATTCTTCAATAATTCAAAAGTGTAAGATTGCTTATAAAATGTCTTTTACCCTTCAGCAAACTTCTTTTAAGGTTGAGATATTCAAAATGGACGAGCACCCGCTGTGTAAGGTACTTCTCCCTAGAATCAAATCCAGTAATTACAGGAACACATTTCAGAACAATATGACTCTAATTCTGTACCTCCAAAAGAATACTTCATAGCAAACAAGAAGACATTTGATACAGAAGATATTAGACAGAGATTTCGACTAGCAAAAATTAACATCTATCATGACATCTATGAGTTTAAGTTCCACCCTCCCTGGCACAAACACATACAAAAGAGTCACACAAATGGTTTTCCAGATCTATAACATCTTTTATGCTTGAAAGTATAAAGGATACAAGGACTCCACACCCCTGCACACCTCTGATTCTGCAGAAGTCTACTGTCTTTGGGCTTCCCCAATTCATGCACTTGCCCCTTTAACAAAAACTCACTGTCAAGTTCCTTTTTCACCCTGCAAGACTTCGACTGGCTCTTCTATCTTCTCAAATGCCAAATAATTTTAGCAAAATTATTGCTTCTAAACTGATAGTTGCCATACCAAAGATGAATATAAACAACTTCTAAATAAAGAATCTCTGAGGTATCCAAATTCACATAAGCCTTTCTGGCTTAGAACACACACAACGCCCAATTATGACATTTTGCTTCCCTCTCCACACAGCATTAATACATGCCTACTTTTTTCTCTAATTTTTTCCCCAAATACAGTTTATGCTATCTCATCTTAAAGGAACTAAGCAGCCATGATCACATTTATACCAAATTAATCTTTTGAGAAAACATTACTGTTTGCACAGCAAAATCACCAAGTCCCTGCTGACCTCTTCTGCTATGAGAACTCCCTGAAAATTTGAAACCTACACTAAACTGGACCCACATTGTGAAAAACTTTAGAAAAGAAACTGCCAGTTCTGATACCAGTATTCCCCAGTCCACAGAGCCAATTCACTCAGCCAAACCTCATTCCCTGAGCCTTTGGTAATTATTTTCCATTACTAAGATTATCTGTAAGCAAAAGTCCAGTATGTTTGACTCAGCAATTGATTGAAACAAACCTTTTATGGTGTGTAGCTTGTTTGTAAGGTTTAAATGTCTTTTTTATCTGTTCTGCATAAGACCTTAATGCAATACAGAAATGAGATGAAGGCAGGTCTAACACAGAACTAATCTACATCATTTTTACTCAAAAATGATACTTTCTATTAAGCCTGGAATTAATAAAGTACAAGTCAAATGGTAAGGCTTACACTTTTCAGTTCATGTAATAAAAGTTATAACTTAGATGTTTCACTTTCAGCGCTATTATACAATTTTATAAAAAGCATTTGAAAATCTGATTAAGCTTGCATTCATATAATTGGCAGATTTTTTTTTTGCCATTTTCATAAAACATTTTGGTCTTTGTTAGTGGCCTTGAGAGCCTAGCTGCCAACTCTGCTCAGAAACTAGGAGAAATCAGATAGAGTTGGGGGTTAATGTAGCAAAAGGAAACAGCTTCTATTTAAAGGTCTTTGGGGAAAAGAAAAGGGAGCCTAGGAAAAGCAACAGATTCTGGAGTTTACAGTTCTCTAAATATACTCTAGAACAGCTGTTATATTTCTTGTTTTTTAAGTTCTCAAGTAGTAATGACAAAACAATATTAAGAAGCTAAAATGAACAAGAGGATAGAAATTTGACTTGCTTTAGAGGAATGGTTTTTCAATAATTCTAGGAACACTGTAGGAGTCATTTAAGAAAAAAATTGAGCATACACTGAAATTAAATTTAAGGTAGCTTCAAAGTGGATCAGGGAGGTTTGAGTTAATGAGCAGTATCTTATTATTGCAAATGGAAGCTAAAGAAGTTTGGAATTTAGAATGCATCTTCCTTTCGAGTCACTGTGTTTTCAGAAGACCTAATTTTAAAAAATTAAATTCTAGCACAAATAAACAGCAGAACTACAGTGCTGGTTCCCTGCAGTAGTGATGTAAGCAGTAGACACTGGAAACTTTTTAACACTCTAGAAGGTTGGAACCCCAGCTATGACAGAATTACCAGTCAGCACAAGGACCACCCATGCCCTCAGATGCAGTAACTGCACCAGTTTAAGAACTGCTAGCCCATTCCTTCACAGTACAACAGCTATTAGATTCAGTGTTACCACCCACTCTTTAACCTGTTTTGTTCCTACACACATACCCAAATGCTCTTCAATAAATGTCCAAGGAATTCCAGCAGGATAGATAAAGCCTGGCTTAGCACTACAACTGTGAATTAACATTGGAATTACAGAGGAAAACATAAACAAGAAAAATGATGAAGACTAATGAGCCCAGGCCTAATGATCACAAGTACCATACATTCCCATCATTTCTTCTATTACCTTGAGATCAGGAAAAGCACTTCCAAATGGAGCAATACCATAGTCTGTTGAATTTCATTTCTATCTACAAAAATTACTTACCATAAATAGCTGTCAGTGTCTCTGAAAAACAGCTGTATGAAACTTCTGCCAGGAAGAGGCAATTAAAATGGCAGAAACATCTTATTTGTAGCTTATAGTCCTATTCCACAAAATGTGCTCTTTTCCCACCCCTTCCTCTGGAGCCTCCTCAAATACTATCAAAACACAGATACAGCTGCACAATCTTGGTTCATGTGGGTTTTAAAATTCAGTCTATAAGACAGCTCTGAACAACAACTCAGAAAAAAGACCTTATATGCTTAAAATTAGTGGGGAAATAGTGTGCCCTTTGCATACCAAATTTGCTTTATTGAACAGCTGCATAATAAAAACAATCTGGAATTCATAAAAACTAATACAGTGAAAATACACAGCACTCACGGCCACTCCCTGTGCCAGTCTTGCTCATCACTTCTCAACAATAACCATTTAGTGAAGCAGCATTAGGTGCTTACGCTAATATTCACAATGTGTTCCATAGCCAAAGTGGTTTTTCTTCCCCCGTTCATCATAAGTCAAAACAGGCAGTTCTGAAAATTGGACTGAAACTTTCTTTCCAGAGCCAGGCAGAAATGAAGAGTGACAAGCTTGGTCGATGACCAAAGGAAACCAATGTTTTCCAGTGACTGTAACTCAGACATGGCAGCCCCCAGAATGGTGCCAAATCCAAACACTCCCTAAACAGAAGAGACACGCAGTGTGAGGCCAGGCTAAAAAGTGTACCCAAGAGGACTCAAATACCTTAGGAAATCATTGTGGGAAGAAAGGTATGCTGGAAGAACTCCTAAGGATAAAAATCACCTTTCCAAAAACAATCAGCCACTACTTAATTGGGAATTTAAGAGGAAAGAGAAAGACTCTCAAAATAGATACTAAAAATAAACAAATCTCTATGACAAGAAAAAGAAAAATCAAAATCTTTTGAAAAGGTACAGTGATTAATTGCCATGAGCTAGTGTCAGCATTTACATTTTCTTTAAGAATTTCATTGAATCAAGCTCTTTTAACACATTTAAATGAAGTCAGAAGGCCAGTGCCAATTTTTATGGGTCTTCCCTTAAAACAAAAAACAAAACAAAACAAAACAAAACGATGTGCCTCAAACCCCATTAATCTAGACCCCTTACTCCAGAAAATCCCATTACTCAGATAAGACCACTTTATTACTGAACTGCTCATCAGAAAGCACTTTGATAATTCATGCTATCTCAGAAATGCAGGGTAAGGACTGAGTGTTTTTAGGAACATAAAAATGTTGAAGCATTTAGAAAAATTTCCAATTTTTAAAAAAAGTATTTTCACTTGTTATAGTTGGCTAGGTTTTATATTAGGCAGATCTAACTAAAACAACAGTTCAAATTTGTAAGGCAGGTTTCATTGATGTATATTGCCCACCTCCATGTTGCTTTCTCTGGGAGAACTATGCCCCTGTACAGCACCTGGGACAAAAATCACTAGTTCTAAACAGTGCTAAACACAGAAGATTAAATGCCTATAAAAGCATAAGATTCTTAAACCACAAACAAATCTCTTTATTAGAGATACCAGGAACCTATTTTAGACCTCACCAAAAGTGGAAGAATGGTCCTAGTTTAAATAATGGTCAACAATCTTTAGATGTTAACATCGCCCTCCCTGCAATTTCCCCAGTCCCCCGCCAGATTCAAAAGCAGCAGCGGTCTGAAAGTGACAAATTAGATGTCAGGGCCACAAGTACAGTGCAGTGATAAGAGTGTTTGCCTAGCATGCACAAGGGTGTGGTTTCAATTCCCAATATAGAAAACTGGGTATCAGCAAAATTACCACAGCCTTTTCCAAAAGGTGTAACATTTAGACTCCTGTTACAGATGAGGCAAAACTTGCTTTCCTTTGCCTTGCTATATTGTGAACAAAAAATAATGGTAAGATTCCAAAGTAAAACACTGGTCAAACCTTCAACAGTAAAAGGGAAAAATAAACTATAAAAACAAATTCTGTAACAAGACAGAAATTGTAGCTTATATGAAGACAATTTCCATTAAGGACAGGCAACGATTAAAAACTTGTGCTAATAAAAACAAAAATAACACAGATGCAGCAGAGACAAAAACATTATGTTCAGGTATCCCCACTGTTCTTGCATGTGCCAACCCTTTCCTTCTGCACCTGCCCTGTAGGAGGTCAGCTGACTTGTCCCAGAAAGTAAGCTGTGCATGAAAGTTTCATCTTCAAACTGAAGGATTAAGAGCCTATGATCAACCCTCAGTCTAGTCTCTCTCTTTTCTGGCTCTAGAAACATTTGGTCTCAAGCTCTAGGTGCTGAGATCCTGTAAGTTTAAAGACTCTACAAGTTTTTGTGAACAGGCTCACACAAATTTGCAAAGAACATGAGCATCAAGGGAGAAGCAACCCACAATTAAGCCTCTGGAACTTGGGGATTCATTTGTTACTATGACACATAACTTTGCCAGTCCCAACTAACACAACAAAAGTGTAAAAATATTCACATTACAAAGCAGCATCAATCACATAGGAGAGCAAAACATGCATATCGAAGTCTTCAGAGGTTAAGGGGTGGGGGTACAAAAGGTCCTATTGATACTTGTTATGGATTAAAAACTGGTGGTCAACTTGGCACCAGCTGAATTAAATCAGCATGGTGCTGCATTTAGACAATTCACCTGAGGACGGTTGC
>RJWT010027854.1:0-15395 GCA_004365215.1 Cuniculus paca
ACCAGTAGTCAATGAAGAAATTGAAAAAGAAGCAAAAAAATTTTCTTGACCCAAATGAAAATGGAAACAGAATATTCCTAAGCCTGTGTAATATGACAAAAGCAGTTCTAAGAAGAAAATTTTAGCAATAAATATTTATTTAAAAGATACAAAAGAACTCCAAATTTTAAAAAAAGAAATTATTTTATGGAAGCCTGAATCTGGGCCTGCAGTATCTGGATTGATTTGCTAGCCTGCTTTTGAAAGTAAGAGAAAAGTCTTGGAAAAGAAAAAAAAATCTATCTACAATTTGGCCAGATTTGGAGACCAGCTATTCTTTGCCAGTAAATAAAAAACAAAACCTGCAATTGATATTAAGAAAGGGAAGGAAACTGCTCTCAAGAAAAGAAAAACTGGGATGGGGGAAAGGAGAAATGAAAGAAGGGAAAAGAAAAAATATTTTTTTCTTGTATATATTTACATACAAGATTGATAACATAATTATACGAATTTCTTTTAGTTCATTGAAAAGATGAGTTTGTGCTTGTATTGATCAATTAAGTTTGCATGCCTATATCTTGTAATCTGAGCAACTACTTTGAAGATGAAAATATGCAATGTATTAACCATTGTTAATTTCCTATTCCCCTTTTTTGAAACTCTGCATCATAGTTTATATATATATGTATTATTTACTTTCTCTCTTCAAAATAAAGGTTTAAAAAATGAATGCACAAAAGTCCTTTAACAAAAACCCAGGAAACATGTATATGTAGGTTAAACTGGGTCTCAGCCAACCAAATGGACTCAAAAAAATGTTTAGAATCCACCCCATTGTGTGGAGACTTCCTGGGCCTCATGTCTGTGGATGTGGAAGTTGTGGCTGTGAGCATAAGGAAGCCAGATAAAGGCTACCTTCAAAATCCTAATTTTTAAGCTCCATTTTTAACATTTTGTTTTCCTGATGGCACCTCAGCAAGAGAGAAAAACGAGAGCATACCATACCTCAAACTTTTCCTTCTTTTACTGAGAATTGTATTATCTATTTTTATCAGCTATCATGGTTGTTGTCGTTTCTTTTTTAAGTTTGCTAGTTCCTTGTGTTTGCTTCCCCTAAGTTATTTTATTTCTGTAATTTCTTTTTTTCTTTTTCAAGTTTCTGGTGATTACTGGTGATCTGTTCACAGTTGGGAATGAGTGTCTGAGTCAGGGTTCTACAGATAGCATCTGTAGGAAATATGGATATAGACATGGATATAGATATAGATATGAATATGTAAAAGGAGATTTATTATGGGAATTTGCTCACATGAATGGCTTTGCCAGGAAGTCCCGCAGTTGCCCACTGTATTTCAGTTTAAGATTGAAAGTCTGAAAATCTAAGACTGAAATATCTGAAGACAGTGGTGAATGTTTCTGCTCAAGAAGAGAAAAAGAATTTCCCCTGCATCTGCCTTTCCGTTGTAGTCTGGCCTTTAGTGGATTAAATAGCATACACCCACATTGGTGAGGGCAGGTCTTTAACATTCAGCTCCTCAGACTACATTCAATGCTAGTATCCCTTGGAAACACCCCATAGATAGACTCAGAAATAACGTTTGGATAGCTCTCTGTGTATCCCTTCACTGACTCAACACATAAAACCGTCACAGTGAAGATTATAAAACTACGCAAAATAAAATCTAAGGATTCTCTTTGTTCACAAATGTTGAGACCTTTCTGTTCATGCAGATATTGAAGCAGTGGGATGGGCTTTGATTTCAATAAGGCCACCAACATGAGAGTAAAGGGTAAGTCTTTCTTCATGTTCTTAGCTCTCTCACTGACACCAAATCCTACAATCTATTGTGGGAATCTTAGGCTTCTATCTCTGGTACTGTATTTTAATTTCTCAGGAAAGAAATGTATTTGTTTCTTCTTTCAGGATTAATTGGCCTGCTTTAAGATTTCTTTGAGTGAGAAATCAGACCAGGGTTCTCAGCTTGCATTACAGATATTTCAAGTTAATTTCACTGTGCTCTCAAGCCTCATCTTCTAGGCTGTGAATTGTATCTTCAAGTCTAGAGCCTTGCATTAGCATGAATGGATATTTTATGGCAACCAGATATGTGGTAAGGATCTGGGCATGGTTTCTTTTACTTATTTTCAGCATATCTATTTTTAGCTTGTGCTTCACCCTAGCTCTCTACCATATGAATCATTCTCAAACTGGTTAGTCTCATTATCTCTACTTTCTCCCATAAGTAGGGGTGGGCTCAGCTTGAGCTCTCTGTGTAATGCTAAGTACTATGACTCTCTGTGTTTGACCTTCAAAGATGCACAGAAGGTTTTCTCCAGAGAAACTCCTACCCTTTTCTTTGGAATTCATTTTTGTTTGATTCAAAAAATAAAATCAATTTCCATCTGTTGGAATTTGAGGTTAATGATTGGTAAATTTATATAACATCAATACTTCAGATAGTTTTATTTAGTTTGGATTGAATTTGGAAAACATTTCCAGATTTCTTTAATTTTAAAATTCTATTTTTAGAAATAAATGTTTCCTGTCTTCGATTTTTAGTAAAACCTGTCTTAATTCCTGCTAATAAATGTCAAAGAACTTCCTTTACCCTTTTTTTCTACCAGAGGAAAGAATACCTTCCTAAAGAGAATAAAATCTAACTTGGCACTAACACATGTCAGGGAATCACTACTTTTATATCGACCTTAAGCCGATTTTGTGATGCTCTAGACTTTTTGAAGAGAGTTTGCTGTAATTTACATCTTACTAGGGATAAAAAATATACCTTTAGAAACTTTTGAATGATCTATCTTATGAATCAAGCATCTTCTAGTCCGTCCTTGACATAAAATGCTCCTGTCTCTCGAGTTCACATTTTATATTTCAGAACCTTCCATTTTGTCATTCAGTCCACATTTCAACTGTATAAAAATAGGCTTTTATTAAGCACTACAAAAAAAGAATAATCCAACAGAATATTTTAGAAAGTAAGATGTTGAGGAACTTTTCATCTACTAAAAGGGAGGGGGAGGGGCAATATATATGAAAATTGCAAATACAGGAAACTATTGACCTTGTCCCCTGACAATGAGTCAGTAGTTTTCGTTAACTATGTTGGGAAAATGGAGAATGAAGGGTGAAGCAGATTATTTTCAAATTTAGTAGAAATAATAAATGGTAATCACATCAATTTTAAACCACATATACATATGTGTGTATATGTTTAGCACATATATGCATACTTACACATATGTACACATTTACATATAAATACACAAACATCTGTGTAAATGCATGATGAAATTTCATAAGTTATTAGTGATTTGCTACTTTTCTGATTTCTGGAGATAGCCCCATCACAAGCACTTGTTATTTGTGTTGTGAATATGAACTGCCTGTGATAAAATATAAGATATTTGAGTCCCTCTTCTAGAGATTATAGGTGTGTGTGAGTGTGTGTGTGTGTGTGTGTGTGTGTGTGTATGTTGGATGAGATTCTAACCATAACCTTAAGAATCACTCTACACTGAGCTCCACCTCCATCTCTACAAATTCCACTTCTAAACGTCCTGGAATCTGATTAAGGAATTTGCAATTCTGATACAGAAATCAGTGGACTACAATGAAGGGAAAGGATACTCTCCTAATCTTTTTCATGTCAAAATTAGGCTTATTCCCCACTATTTAAAATATTTACTTTTTTTTTCTGAAAATTTGAATTATGCTGAAACAGTGCACACTTGTAATTTCTAGTTTGTTCTCAGCCTTGTTTAAATGAATTTCACCAAAGATAATTATAATATGAACTTATCAAGATGAAGAAAATATAATGAGCTTCTTACCTTCCTTATATTCACCAGTACTTTATGCCTTTATTGGTAGGACCAAATCACAAGAAAGGAGAGAAACTTTTTGACTTAATTCTCTCCTTCATTTAATTTTGTTATCCACAGCCATAATCATCCAATCTGTGCCAACTTTACCCAGTGTACATATGCCTTGAGTTGTGTTAATTTAATGGCCACCAGATAATCTGTCAATTTCTTGCACATTTAACATAAATTGCAAAGCAGCATGAGCTCAAAGCTGCTGGAAGTGGGAGCCTATTTATGTGGTAGAGCTTGAGGCATTCCAGACGGTGCCCTGACAAAATAATAACGACAATAATGATAAACATTGCTCGAGTGGAAAGCTCCACTTCTGAAATTTTCCTAATTTAGATTAAAAATTGTCCTCATCAGGTATCCTTTCCACAAGCACACACATGCAGTGGAGAATCTAGCTTTCAGAGGCTGGATTGAAAAGTCTGTTAAAGTCTCTTGATAAGTGAATTGAAAAATTACTTAGCTCTAAGAAATAGAAATGGAGACTACATTACATGCAAGATTTTTATGATAATCCAGTAGTATGTAGTCCTGCAGATAAAACTTTTTTTCGTAAAAGGGTAAGTGTTTTTGTTTAGGGTGAACTGTTTTGCCACATCATATCTTGAAATGTTTAAAACAGGGAAAAGGGAGGAAAAATCAGGGAAAGGTAATCAGGAAGGAAGTAGAGCAAAGGTAGGCAGAAAAATGAAAAACAAAATATTTTAATGCAATTTACTTAGCAACATACAAAGTCTGCCTAATGCAAAATTCTCTCTGAGATTAGTTTTGTGGAGTTATGTCACTAACATAAAACAGTTGGTCAGAACTTTAAATTGTGTTGGTGAAACCAGTAAAATTAGTCACCTCAGTTCTCTCTGTGATTGTGAGGAGGATCAAATGACAGTGTGTCTATGAGGTTCTGTTAACAGTAAGGTAATAAGCGCATTTCATCCAATAAACATGAAGTTGGTAAGTATGAAAACGATAGAACCTCATCCAGAGAGCTGCATGAATATATCCAAGAGCACTGAGGCATATTCCATTTGTCAGAAACTTCAGCAAGTTCAAGTTAAGAGATGACTAAAAATTCTGACTCTGTAGTTAGAGTTATAGGCTTTAAGTCTGGAGTGTGAGGCTATTTGTTCAGAAATGCACAGCTAAGCCCATGTGCATCAGTGATAGAAAAACATCATTTCAGTAATTATGTGATGGTTTTAGAATTTGTTCTTGAGTTTTAGAAACCACCATTGACTAATCGAAAGAGCTGTGTCTTATTCATCCACATTCGGGTGGTTACTTGGCTGATTTCTTTCAGAGGCCTCTGTTCTTTCCAAGCTCTTAGAAAACACCTAAAATGATGCAACATCATGTCGCAGAATCCTCTGTGCTCTGAGGAAAATATGCATGAAGCAGGGATCTTTTACAATGAAAATTAAGTCCATATCCAAAAGGAAAGGGCTGATGAGAAAAATCAAGGCAGAAGGTGGCTGTCACTTAAGGATAACAGTTTTAAAATAGCAAAGACAGAAAAATGGTGGATACAACATAATTGTAACGAGTAAATTGTGAAAGTAAATTATTCATACTAAGGAAATGTTTTCCATAGCAATAAATAAGGAAATGATATTGGACTTGTATTTCCTGAAAATTACATTGTTATATTTATTAGAGTAGGTATAGAAGGAAAGGTACTTTTTGAGAGCTCAGTTCTTCCTGTAATGAAAATATTTGTTCATTTTCAAAAGCCTTAAAAAATAATTCACAATGCGTATTCTCGAAGAGAACACGATTTGTTAGCCAAGCATGATGGCACAACTTGAATGTCAGTGCTCTTGGAGGATAAGGCTAAAGAACTGCAAGTTGGAACCCAGCCTGGGCAATTTCAGTGCAAAGGCCCTGGGTTCAATCTCAAGTACCACAAAAGAAAAAAAGTGTTTTAAAATACGTATTATTAGGTCGTGAGTTTGATCCCCGGTACCAAAAATTAAAATAAAATAAAATAAAATAAAATAAAATAAAATAAAATATTATTTACCCAATAGTTTGAAATAGTTGTTATGAGTAATGACATTTGTTTTCCATGAATGTGGATTAATGTCTTAGAGAAAATTCTCTCTACTTAGATGAAATACTTTCTGCTACATGTCTTCATATTTAATTTACTGCCTGCGATTTGTCCTCCATAATGACTTTATTGCCATGTGGATGGCTGCTCAGCCCTGAAGGTCTTCGACACTGCAATGCTCAGAGTTAAGAGTTTTTTTTGGTCTTCGATGTTAAGATTTTTTTTTTTTAGTCTGTGTCATTTCAGAGACATCTTAAGTTCACTTTAACATTATCCCTTCTTCCCAGCCCTAATACACACGCATGCACACACATGCACACTATGTTCTCTGATGAATTATTTTGTAAATCCCTGTCTGCAGCCGTCTTCCCCCCAGGTGGCAATGGTGATCTGAGTGTCCTCTGTCGGGTTAGCAGGGCCGACTCAGCTGTGGAGCCACAATTCGGTGCACCTACAACCACCGGTGAGCTCCACACGTGTGGTGCACAGACTCCTCATGTGCTGTGTGTGTGGTGCACAGTGTCTGTCAACCAGGAGGAAGAAATTGCAGTAATATGAAGTGGAAAGTTAAACACAGCTGGAAGTCCAAGGGCACAGTCTTCTAAATTTGGCCTTTTACTTCAACAGTGTATTTTTATTGTTTTAATGGGAGTAGTGTTTCCTTAACTGCCAGAGGTTCCCAGCTGTTTTCATCCTTTTAACTCAGCTTTTTACAATACATGGTTACTACATAGCTAAAATTGTTTTATAGCAAGACTATTTTTCATTTAAAAATGAGTACTGTAGTTTAAGAAACCAAAACTGAACTGAAATTTAATTTTTGTTGAGTATATTTTTGCATAAAAATTAATGAATAGATTGTTAATTTTGAGTTGGCATGAGTAATATTTATAAGTGCTTGTTTATAATGTTTCTGAAAAGAATTATCATGTATTCTTGCATGGATTTGTTAGTACAGTCATAAAAACTCTCTTGCTGCACTTCAATTTAAAGTCTTTTTCAGCGAGCACAATGGAACTGACAAATAGAGACCAAATTAATTTCCTTTTTATGTTAAAGGTGCAAAAGGGAGAGAGACCACCTGAGAAAGCTCTCTGTAAGTAACCACGGCTGATTATTCACTTTCATGGGAGTGGGCTGAGTTCTGAGAGCAGACTCAGCAGGAAGTGAGGGTAGAACAAAGGATTTAAAGAGGGGAGCAGGGGTTCCTGCCTTGAGGAGTTTGGGGGCCGAGATACTGTGGCTGTGCTTTTCCAAAGGTCAGATGCCCATCTCGGGATGGGTGTGGCTGACAGACATGACTTGGTTCTTCTTTCTAAGTTTCCCACCATATGCTTCATCCCTGGGGCGTGACACCCATTTTGGCACTATTAATCTGACACTAGTTTTGAACAATTAAATGCTGCAGTAGATTCTTACAGGTTTGGCACGACGAGATGTGTTTTACAGAAATAACATAAAAATTGTCTAACAGTTGGGTAAGTCCAGGATTTTGATGCTTATGATTAAAAGAATGAAAATCCTGTCACGTGAGGCACAGAAGAGGAAAAGCAAATCGGAGAGAGTATTTTAAGTAACTAAATGGGTAATAAGATAAAAGAGAAGTTAATTTTACAAATTGACAACTTGGCTGTGCTTGGGTGTGACTTACAAAACTTTAGAAAATAGAAATTTTTGGACCTTACCTAACAGTTATTGTATAAAACTGTTAAGAATAGTCCATGAGTATCTCAGAGTGAGCATTTAAAAAAAAATCCAAGTAATTGTAATTAGAAAGGCAAGATTAGGCACCTCAGTTTATGTGATAGGATCAGGATTAATAGTGCTTGGATCACTAGTCCCCTAGGAACCTTAATAAGAATTAAATGAATTTCTATTCTCTTTGTCCTTTATGCTTGTTACACAGTACCCACTCAAGTATTTGTTAGACGAAAGAATAAAGTCACTATGAGACACGTTTCATTCCAGCATAATGAAAAGTTTTTTAAAATTTTTTATCAGATATGTCTCTTCCCATCTAACAGGCATCAAAGCAAAGGCGATAGTTGGCTCCTTACTGGTTGTGACTTGGGTCCAAAGAGTGCAATGCTGACATCCAGTAAGCACTCAACAAATGCCTCGCAAATTCATAAAGTAAATGGGTTTATTAATCAATTAATTTCTTAATCAAATTAGATTGTCTGTGAAACAGATCGATTGTGAAATTATAACCAAGCTAATAAGAACTAATAAGCTAACTAAAAATTCATTCTAGAAAAGAATAAAAATATTATTAAATGACTTTTTGGCATTGTGGAAAAGAATAGATCTTCAATGTTAGTGTCATACAAACACCTCTAAGATCCTTCAGTTCAAATGCTAATCCACTCTGATGATCCTTTCTCAACATTCCAGGCCAGTGAGAATCACTCTCAACACCATACCATCAAAATACCTGTATTTGCATTTATTTTTCCTCATATCATTTATCTTTTTGTTTGGTAATATATCTACTTGTCTCTTGCAGTGCCTGACTTCCTTGAGAACGAAGATATGATCATTTTGTCTTCCTGCAGTAGCCTCCCAGTGCTGGGCTGGGGTCTCTTGACCAGGTGGTTGTTGACTTGCTTGTCCCTGAGCTGCACTGTTGATTATATTGGTGCATGGAACGCTGTCAGTAACTTAGTAATTCTCTTCCCTTTTGTCTTTGTTGAGACAAAATACTTGACTCCCAAAGTGAAGGAAGGAGAGGTTTATTTCTTACAGTTTTGGGGGTTTCAGTACATACTCAGCTGGTTCCAAGGCAGGGTGGCGTGGCTGAGGGGTAGCTGTTCAAGCTGGCTGCAAGCCACAAGAGCGAACTGTGCAAAAGAGGGAAAAACCCACCTCTTTCTCGACTGTACATTGTATATCAGCTCCTCCCCTGGGCAGGTGCAGAACTCACACTGCCAATCCCAGCACTAGACAATGAGTCAATCACAAATGCTAGATTCAGGCACTTCCATCACTACATGAGACTGGGGGGGCCACCTACAAACCATAGCACCTATCAATTAGTACTAAGCTTCTGTTATCATTTATTCAGGCAAGAAAATTGTATGTTAATTTAAAGCCAAAGATCCAATTATATTTGCATATTTTATGTTTGATTCTTTATCTCATTATGGGTTTTTTTAATCTTCTCTTCTTCTTTGGACAGAGAGGAAAACCCAGCCAACTGGTTTTCTTTCCTTCTGTTCTTGAGGATTTTCTTATTAAAAAATCATCTCTCCTTCCGTCTGTCTATCTGTGTATCTGTATGTCTATCTATCTTTACATATGCTTAGGGACAGCCTGCTACCATCTTGCACAAGCTAATTACTAAATCCTCAAATTTTTAAATACATTTTAGCCTTTCTTTCAGGTAATGGGCTTGGTGAAAGTTACAGAACATGTTAGGACAGCACAATTGACTTATGCAATTCCAGGAATGATTGATGTGCATACTTTTTCAAGAGTGACACACACTTCATTTTGCATAGCCCATCTTCACTATTGTCATGGTTTAGTTTCTTGAGTTTCTAAAATAAATTTGAGCCCCCTCCCCACCCCTTTTTTTATTTTGTAGCTCCATCAGTCTTCTTATTCTTTTTCCTTATAGGAGCAGTGAAAAATATTCAGCAGAGTTCCTTCAAAGGCAGATGGTCATCATCTCAGTTCTAAGGTACCTAGATTCTAGGATACAGATGTGGTTAGGGACAACACAATCTTTGGTCCTGGGGTATTGATGGCACTAAGAATTGCCATAGGATTTTGATGGTGGGAGGAATAGTACAGGTGGAGGCTGCCACTGACCAAAGGGCCTAAAAACTATGCGCCCTCTTCACTGCCCTTAGCTGATTATTTACAGTGTGTGGGGAGTTGGGGAGAGAATACACACACTGTCTGGTTCTCGTGAATCATTTTGTTTCCCGGGTTTCCTTCCTTCCTGGTGGCTATGGTCGGTCATGAAATCGGCCACAGTCAAAGCTGTAACAATGGAAAAGCACCCCATGGGAGCCTGTTGCTCCAGCTTTAGTGTCTTCCCGTGAACATGGCTGCTCTGGTGCTGCGGAGTCTCCAGCGCCCGCAGGTAGTTGTTTATTGTATTTTGTGCAGTGTTTATAGTTTGTAGGGAAATGGGTCCAGTAGGAGTTCATTTGGCCAGTCTAGAAGAAAAACTTCCCCTGTGTTTTTGAAATGCATCCATTAAATTTTATTTTTTTTACTTTTTATTTATTTACTTTTTTTATTTTTGCATCCATTACATTTTAAGAGACAAATAGAGTTTTTCAATCCTGCAGCTTACTTCCTGTGATTACTTTCAAAAAAGTTCGTTTAACCTATTTTTATATAAATTACTCAGTAGCACCATAAACTATAAACTTTATAATTTAGATTAAATGAATTGTAATTCAGTGGACAAGAATGAAATTCAAAAAATAGTTAAGGGAGGAGCCTGAATTCTAAGCAATTTGAAGTCATCTGCTAGAAAGGTGGATAGTTGAAGATGGAGAAATAAAATAGAGAGAAACCTCAAATCAGACAAGAGCTTACCATTTATAACCATTTATACCTAAAACTAGAGAAGAATGCTAGATATGGTATTAAATGGGTACAGTGAGCTAAAGTGGTGAAACACCACATTTTCTCATAGTAAGCTATTGTAAAATACTTTCTTTTTTATTTTTGAATTTCATGCTTCTAGGTTAACTTTACCATTGTACCACTGTAAAATTTTTTACTATACAGTGTTTATACTTCTAGAATCAAATAGAACATTTCTGAGTGAATAATGCCATAGTTTCACATAAAAAGCTAAAATTATTCCTCATTAGAAGAATAATGACACATCTCTATCACTGATAATCTAATGATGTAAGAAGAAAAGTATTTTCATATCACTTTCATTTGTATTTCAGTGTATATCCAGTCAATGCCAAAGAATTTCTGGAAGACAAAAAGAATTTTTAAAGTATGTTAAGATAATGTGAAAGGCAAATCTAAATGGATATGAATTATACAACTTCTACAACTTCTGAACATCTATCAAAATTATTATATCAAGGAAGAATTACAGCATTCATTTTTGAATTTTAAATGCTAATGTATGAAATGAACTTTAAAAGTTTTGAGCCCTTACACAAATGTTAATTTTCACCAAAGATTATAAACATTAGAGTAGCACAATAATCATCAAAACACTAAATGTAGATAAACATGAGTACAATTTTATCCCCAAACCTACTTATGCAGTACATTATTTCCAAAATCAAATATACATAGTAAATAGCGCCAACAGGGAATAACACAATATCTTTAAGACAAGAACTGAATCTAAGGTTCATGAATCTGATAATTTTCCAAAGAGAAACTTAATGCTGTATTCATAGGTTCCTTTAGGATCAGTGAGGCACAGGTGGCTTATATCAGCAAGAAATTTTTAAAAATCTTCTGCTTAGTGCACAATCTTAAATAAAATACCACTGCAAGTCTAATCTCATTCCCACTAACACCAAATCCATGAAAAACATGTCGGAGAAATCGAGCCATTTATGTCAAAATAAAGCTACTTTCTTTCTGTACAATAGTAGGATCAATGTGGAAGATCCACTATTTACAAATTGCTAGTTTAGGGAATCGTGACTTTATTTGTATACTTTCCTGTTCATATTGTTAATGTTTTTGTATATTTTGCTTGGTTGCCGTCTATGCCACAGGGTACAATTAGTGGAAGAGAGTTTAGTGAGTACATTCATAAAGGGAAATTTCCAAGCCTCTTTGAGCACTACTTTTCATGACAGTGGACATACAAACCCCCTTATTTAGCATTTTCACCTTCAAAATTTTCCTTTTTTTCTACTAAAAGGTCATTCATTACCCTCTTGCCTTTCTCTTCCACCTCTCCTCTTCTCTTCTCTTTTCTCCTTTACTATTATGGTCTAGTACTTCTCATCCATAAGCAATAACAGTATTAAATTATTTTCTAAGTCATTTCTCCCCCACCTGACATAATACCTCTTTTCTTCCTTTTAAAGAAAGTCAAGCTACTTAGAATTACCAAGTACAATTTATGTCTCTTCTTCACCTTTCTTCATTACTCAGTACATTCTAGTTGTTCTGCCAGCACCCAGATTCTTGATAAGGTCAGCAAGTTGTGCCTCCCTTCTCTTTCTTCCTACTGGGAATGTTTGTCCTCCTTGGACTTCAAGTATATATATATATACATATTTTTTTTTCTTTTTGTATTCTTCCCCCTCCTACCTCTTCTGGCTATTTATCATTGTTTTTTTCTCTGGATCCTTTAAATATTTCTTGTTCTTGCTTACAAGCTACTATTTTTGAAGATTCTGTCACTGAGTCTTGCTTGTCTCTCTGTCACTCTCTCAGGTTGGCATAAACTAAATTACAACTAAAAACCTCTACAATCTCGGCGTCATTACACGATCTGCCTTTATCTTCTGTTCATATCTCATATTTGTCTTGTTCGGCTGGAGGCCTCCTTCACTCTGTCTTTATTCCCATATAGAAGCCAACAGAACTTCCCACACTTGAAATATTCCTGGTCTGTATGGCAGGAATTCTTAAATTGTGCATGAATTTTTAAAATTTTATGCCCCAAAGAAGGATAAACCCTTTCTTAATAAGTTGATTGGTCAAATGAATCACGAAACGAGACTAACTTCAAAGGGGGTTTGTTGTATAATTCTATTACATGCAGAAAATGTCAAACCAGCATATGTGACAATTGATGCAGTGTTTGTCACAATCTCTGAGTTACATTTTTTATGAAAAATTACTAATTTCAATTATGTCATAAATGCTAGTGAGCTCATACCTCTTAATCCATGTAACAATTTATACATTTCCAGGATATCCAAATCCTGAACTCAAGCCACTCAAACACAACTTATCTCCAAAACCTCTCTCCATCTTGGTTACCTTCCAAGACCACAAATCAAACATGTGGGAGCTGTCTCTGATTTGTTCTTCATCCTGATCACATATAGTAATGGTAACCTACTGTAATCCAGGCAATGAACTTCATGCAGTTAGAATCTTCCCCTTCCTTTCTGTTCACATTATGAATTTCTTAGTGTTATTTCTTCACATTTATTGCTTGCATTGCTGCAACAGCCTCATTTGGGGGTCTTCCTGCCACTGCCTTTACTCTCTCCCAGACATTTCTTGTTTCTGCTGCCAACATTATCCACATCACAAATATGATCATTTGTTATTTAAAAAACGTTTTGCTCCATTAACGCTAGGATAATATCCAGACTTGTATCACATCACATGGTTATGATGTGGTCTCAGATTCTCTGGCTAGGTTCATCGCTCCTATGCCCCCAGTCTCATTCCATGATCTAAAACTGATGAAATTCTCAGTAAGAGCTATGGCCCAATTCCACAATAGTAATGTAATTATCATGTATCACAACATACACTAATAAAAAGAAATAAGAGAGAAATGAAAATGAAGGATGCCTTCATAAAGGAAGAAGAAAAGAAAATAGAAAACTCTCCAATCATATATAGAACCTGGAACAGCATATGCTCCCAGTAGAAAGTTCTAACTCTTTGTTTTTGGTTGGACATTTCATTCAACTGGAAAGATTACTAAAGTTTGAGAAGGAGACTGGCAAAGATAATCATGCTGTTAGAGAAAGACAAACAGTTTATGGAGACAGTTGAACTGAGGCTGGGAACGACCATTTCTGACGTTTAGGGTATTCACCCTTAGGAGGAAAGTTGTGGCTGCAGGTAATACCAGGGTTATTAGGTACCCAGTGATAACTCAGAGACAAAACAGTGAGTGCTGAGCAGGTTCTTGTAGTCCACAGGTCTTGATCCTCTCAGAATTGGGAGAGCACATTCTTCATAAATGTGGAATAGGGTTAGGGTGGAAAGGTTCAACGCACTTCAAGTTGTCATTTGCTATTTTCAGTTATTACAGATTTGAGAAAGGAAATACGTAAAAGTAAAGTATCAGGTAAAGATAGCTCCTTTGAAATAAGAAAAAGAGGAAGCAAAGGAATAAAACAGCATTATCTTTTCAGAGCTACACAACCCTTACTAATGAGTCTAGACAGGGGTTTGATTTACAGAAAATGGTGAAGGAGGTAAGGTGTTCAAAGCAATAATTATTGTGGTCTTTCCCCCTGTGGGGACAGGGGCCACAACATCTCTTTATTTCTCTTCCCCTGTTCCATTCCCTTCTCTTTTTCTTATATTATTTAAGGAAAGAAAATGCAATTACCATAGTAGACTGAAGTTTTTTGGAATGTAACTTTTATTTCCTGCTGAGGGAAAATCAAAAGCAAAGAGGAAAGTTTCCCAAGTTACTAATATAACATATGAGAATGCAAAGTAGATACTTTTCCTGCAAATGCCTAACATTTATGAGCAGAAGGATGAATTAGCTGAAGGACAGGTGTTGGGAAATGACAAAAGGAAACAGATTCCTGATGAGAATCAAATTACTTAGTCCTCAGTTACATTCCAGGCATAAATAAAGTAAAACGATTAATCTTTTATTTCTGCCACCTCTAAATCTGCCAGGCATTGCATGCTCAATAGCATTAATGAATTGCAAAGGAAAGACAAGCTGGTCTAATTTATCTTCTGCTTTGTAAGTTCAGATTCACCATATTTGACAGTGAGAATCATTTTCTATAAAGTTTACGTATCAGTCCATGAGGTAGAATGGTTTAGCAAAGAGGGGAAGAGGATGATTATATAATATGTGGCTGGCATCTGAATTGTAAGACATGATTAAGTCTGGAATCCCAGAAAAGAATGAGGTGGAAAAAGTGTCCTCTGCTGTTTCTGTTGATTAAGAGATTAATGTGTGTAATGATTTTTCCATTGCCATTTTGACTTTTGAAGAAAATAAATAAAATGTAAAAAACAAGTAGAACTATCATTGGCCACACATACCACTACATTTATGCATTTTGGTGTCTCTTAGCCACACTTTACGCATTTAGAACTGGGCTCTTCAAACTGACAGACTGGAAAATATAAATAGCCTGAAAGTAGCCCAGGAGTATTATAATAGGACTATAAAAAATTAGTTTTAGATAATTTAACTGTAGACGCATACCTTGGCCCTTCCCCCAAAAGGTGTAGGTCATTCATCCTATTTTACAATAAGCCAGTGATATTTTCCTGTCACCTCCTCCTCTATAGTTGTGTTTTTCCCTCACCACATTTGAGTCCATATAAATAACCAGGCACATGTTTGATCATCACTAGCTTTGCTAACTCTGAAGTTATAGGAAATGGATTAAGAGACTTGAAAAGTCGTAAATATCAGGATTACTCTCCTTTTATTGAAAATATCATTTCTTTTTAGTTCATCTTTATTTCTCTTGCAACAACTTCAACTTAAATTTGGAATGACTCTTGTGTATTTAGCTAACGTTTTTGTCCTCTAGATTATTACCTGGCACTTTTAGTTTTTCTTTCAAGTCATGCCTCTTTT
>RJWT010027855.1:0-15396 GCA_004365215.1 Cuniculus paca
AGCTAGAATGTATTACCTCTGAGACCAGGCAACATCATAAGGAGACAGTCCAGGCTGCACAGGTGGAGGCCCACTTTAAGAGGGGCGAATTTCTCTAAAGGGCTCCAAAAGCATCAGGGTGGGGACAGGAGGCTGTAACTGATGGCTTAACCTCCCTTCCTCGTCCCCAAGCTTCCCTAAGGCAGTGGTTCTCTGGATTTCTTGTGACCTCATGTGAACATCTGGCATGCAGCTGTGGAGAGTCTGGAGACCTGTCTGCTCTATGGCCCTGCCCAGTACCTGGCAGGACACAGAGCTGGTGCTGCAGCCTGGAAACAGCTTTGTGGCCAGGCTGTTATCTACTTCCTTCATCAAGACCACATGACTTCAAAGTGTTGTTTGGGGTTTTTTCTCCGAACCTAGAATAATCTTTTCCCCAACCCACCCAAAAAACTTCCATCAACCAAGCCAACTTCTTATCAGTTTCTATTCTTGTGGCCCAGTGGAAGGAAGGAACCAGGAGGGGAGACTTCTACATTTTCTGCCAAAATCAGATGCTGGCAAACAACCAGTCTTTTGTAAGGCATCTTATGGGCTGGGTTGGGCCTAAGCACTGTGTTAAGAGTGGGTAGATCACAAGGCTTACTGAGAATAACCCCCACTCCTAAAAGGCAGTAATGTAGATGTTAATCCCCTGGGGGACTGAGGAAGAAGGCACAACAAATACGCAGTCACAGAGTCCTGGGTAGAGAGGAAGAAGTAGGCCAGAAGTGAGGATTCATGGTGGTGTGCTCAGACAGACATGGGTCAGCATTACAAGGCCAGAGTGTGGCGAAAGGGCATATGCAGTCATGCTGGACCTACTGGGTGGCAGAGGCAGGAGGAACATGAAGTTTGAGGCCAGGTTGGGCAACTTGGCAAGACCTAATCTCAAAATTTAAAAAAAACAGCTAGAGAATTAACTTAGTAGTGCTTTTTAACATGCATGAGGCCTTGGGTTCAATCCCAGCACAATGACAAGAACAACAGGTCCTAGAGGCCCTTTCCAGTGAATGGTAGAGCACAACAGGGTCCAAAAGCCCTGGAAACAAACCAGTAACCTGTATTTTGCCAGCCAGGCTGTTTTGATTCTTTGTATACCCTATCTTTAGCTTTCTTTTGTTCTCCTTTTATATTTAGTAACGTCTTTCGGAAAGGTCAGCCTGTGGCAGCTGTGCTAAGGGAAACCCAAAGATGTCTGCATCCATGCTGGGACCAGCAGGGTAAAGGGGAGCAACTCCCCACCCCACCCCCCAGTCACAGCCCTGGGAATGGAGGTAGAGAGAAGCAGGGTAAAAAGACAGAGAAGACTGGGGTTGGGTCCCTTGCTCAGCTATTGCGTCTCCTAGACATCTTTCCAGAAGAGAGCCTGGAAGTTCCAGTGCCAGCCTGGTGCCGTCTGGTAACTTCTAACACCAATTCCACAGGTGGCTTCGGGAAGCAACCCTGCCTTATACTCCCACTTTTCCCTGTCATTAGGTTCAGTCCAGGAGGTGGGGCTCAGGGTGTGAACCTGAGCCCAGTACGCACTTGCTTTCACTTCGCTCTGGTGGAGCAAACTTCCTCTTCATTGAGGAACTGATAATACCCTGTGACTCACTCAGGGCACTGGTTGCTAGGTAATCACTTTCCCACCTCTGGAAAGTGGCAGCATCTGCTGCTCTGTATGTGCAAAGGGGGCCTTCTTTTGGTGCTGTCACCCAAGGTGGTGTGCCAGGCTGGGGGATCCAGGACCCTCCCGGTCTTCAGTCCCCATCTTCAAGAATGATTCATCCTCCTAGATCCAGCTTGAGTTCTAAGCTCCCTGCCAAGATGACATCCATCATGACATGCACCGATGCCACCGGCTTTGGGGGGTGGGGGCATTTACAGATCTTGATTCATTACAGCAGCCCCAGGGAGCAGGCTTTGTCGTGTGTGCAGGGGTGCTCTGGGGGCTTCAAAGAGTGGGACTCGTGCTGAGTGCCTGCTCTCAAGTCCTCTGCCTTCCCTTGTGAGGTGGAGGTAGCCAGAGGGGCTCAGTTCAGGATTGGTTCTGCTAGTTGAAGGTTCTACGTCATTGGGAAAATCATCTTTTTGGGCTCAGTTCCTCCATCTTAAAATGAGCAAGATAACCACATATACTCCCTGCTGAAATGACTGTGAACTATGAAACGCTAGATTCTGAGTATTGGCAAGTTTCAGCCTCACCGAGAAGGAGAGAGGACTACGGAGACCCCACAGTTCAGCCTAGGCATTTCAGCTAGGCTGGGAGGTCACTTCACGGCCAGCCCAGACAGAACAATGGTGCCAGCACTTGGGAGCCTGAGACAGGAGAATCACCTCAAGTTTGAGGCCAGCCTGGGCTACATGGTGAGTTCAAGGCCAGCCTAGAATACACAGCCAGATGCTATCTCACCAGCACCCACCCCTCAAAAAACAAAACCAAAAACAAACAAACAAACAAAAACAGCAAGCCCTGACAAACAGAGACCAGGGGCATTTGGGTACCAAGTTGGATGAGGTGGCAAAGAGACCACACCTGTCAGTCTGGGCTGGCAAACATGCAGGAAGGAAGGACTGGAAATCAACAAATACATGAAAAGAAGGAGGAAAGATGCACAAGGGAGATGGGCAGAAGGACAGAATTCGATCCCAAACCTAGAAGAGCCCTCCTTGCTGCCTGAGAATCAGGAGCTGGCATGAACTGCTCCCAAAGCTCCCAGAACCTCCAGAATTTTATTATGGTTTTTGTCTTTTTTTTTTTGGCGGCACCAGGGATTGAACTCATGACATCGCGATTGCCAGGCAGCTGCATAGGCCACTGAGCTAAATCCCAAGCCTTCTCCAGAATTTTATTAATATAAAACTCCACACTCTTGCTTAGAGCGAGGATATATGTCTACAATCCCTGTGCCTGGGAGGCTGAGGCAAAAGGACTCCTGTGAGTTCCGGGCCAGCCTGGGCTACACAGTGAGTTCAAGGACAATCTGTACTACCTAGCAAGACCCTAACTCAAATAACCAAAACAAAAACGAAAATAAAAACAAAACATTTCACACTCTCAAATTGGCCCAATCCCCTCAGAGCAATACCCTTCCCTTTCTGAATCAAAAGCCCCAGCGAAGTGATCTACCCAAGGCAAGAAGCCTATGCAAGACTAAGCTAGAAGTTTCCTCTTGCCAAGGCTGAGGCTTGATGTCCAGAATACACTGCTGAGATCCTACTAGCCCACATTTCTGGCTCACCCAAGCTGGGTCAAATATCTGCATGGGAGGTGATGGGGAACTGAGACCCAAAGAGAGCTAGTTTTGTCTTTTAGACCTGAAACTAGTATCATAGTACTTACTAGGTATTCTCTTCCAGAGAAGTCAGAAGGGCATAACGCTCCCCAGCAGAAAATCCCCAACATAATCCAGAAAACACAGCAGCCCTAAAGCTACATTCTGATTCGGCCCCTGCGAGAAACACCACAGGGTAAACGCCTATAAGCAAAATGATGGGAAAACAGCATTCCTGGGCAGAATCCAGGCAGAACTACACTAAATCATGTTTGCTGGGATCTGACTAAGCCAGCATGAGAGGATCTCCCTTCTCAGACAGACCCCTTCTTAATGTTAACCAGCTACCACTAAGACTGCACTGGGCCACAAGAAGAAGGCCTGTGCCAACTCTTTATCCTGTGATTCGGGGAGCGAGTCACTCCTGTGGATGGGCAGCTGAGGCGAGGAAGTGGCTCATATTCAAGAGCCCTATGACCATTAATCCTGATCTGTCAACTACTTTGGGTGAAGAAATGCCTAGCAGATTAATGCTCCTAGGTGTATCTGGGGGGTCTTGGAAGCCTGAACATTATATATGGTCCCTCATCCTTTCCTTTCAGGCACTGTTCCCCTCCCTCTTCTTCCTGGCCACTGTGAAATAAGCAGCTTTACTCTACCAGGCTCTTCCACCATAAGGTTCTGCCTTGGAGCATTCAGCTTTTAACAAGGTACATTGATAAATGGCAGTAAACACTTATTAGTCTACACTGGTGTTTCTGATGTGTAACTCGGAGAGCTATCACAGTCTCTGAAAGCACTCCACACACTGCCTCGTTACCTGATGTCATGAAACGACACCCAGTTCTCCCATATGGAGCCATCACTTCCCAAATTGCCATCACTGTGCCACATTGCCTAGGTCTGGCCAGGGACAGCGAAGGGGCATCCAGCCCCATGCTCAGACCAGAGCTAAGCATGGGCCCCAGTGTGGGATTCCCTGTGAGACTCCCAAGAAGGGGTGCTGAAGGAAGGGGACTTGCTCCAAGGGGAGGAACTTCTTACCTCCTCCTATCACAGGCAAACTGAGGGCGCAGCACTGGCCCTGCACTCAGCCCGCCATACCATCACACAGGTGCGACTACACATTCCCCTTAATCAAAGGGCGCTGTGAGGTGGATTTCTGACCTTTGTAATTGAAAAAACCAAACTGTTACAACGCCCTCCCTCTCCCCCCCCCACCATTTTCCATTTGATTTAGAAGAACTTTAAAAAGCCCCTAACTGCGTCACATGTCATTGACACAAAAGAACTGCCCTGGACTTGTACTTAAAACCCCTTTCCTCAATAGGTCAAGCAAACTCAGAGATCCACTAGAGCAGAAGTGGCCTGGGAGCCAACGCTCTGGGATTTCCAGTAGTAGCTCAATTCTGGCTGCAACTAAAGTCCTCCCACCAGTGACACTGCCCAGTCATGCAGTCACTGAGAGAGGCTCTGATATGCATAGCCTTCTAGGATGACCTGGGGACAGCACTGCCCACTGCCACTGCCCCCCAGCCACAAAGACTCAGCAGGAAAGGATGCTGTTCCTTTTGCTATCTATCTATGCCTAAACAGCTGAAGTACTCAAGGGAAATAGAACATGACCCTGAGCATAGAATGGAATAAAAATCAGGTTCCATTTCTCAATTTACAACAGACTTTTGGGTGGATGAGGGGTAGAAGAGTCTTTCCAAAACTCTTTCTCGATCTCAAAGAATCGCCTCTGGCTTTCCAAATGATACCAGACATACCTATCCCTCTAACTTCCTGGATACTATCCCTTAGAATAATATATCTTATGCTACCCCAAAGTACCTCAAATCAACCACCCCAGTCATAATCTAAGCCCCTCAGACTGGATCCTCTTTCAGTATATCCAGTTTCTGAGAAAGGGACCCCACCATCCATCTAATTCTGACATGTCAAGAGTCATCTGTGACCCTCCTCCCTGTTACCTCCCATAGCAAATCTATTATAAAGACCAACTGATTTTTACCACTTGAATCTCTCTAATCTTCCAATTTTTCTCTACAACTATCCATTCTATCTGTCATTGTTTACCTATAGTAGCTTCCTAACTGTAAAACTCCAAAACTACTAAAGTGATTTTCTCCAATTCTTTTTCCACACAGAAGCCCAAATAATCCTCACTAATGCAAATCCCCTCAGATTCCAATCAGTTTTGGAAAGACTTCCCCACTGCCAACTCCTTCCAACAAAACAATCAGACCTCCCAGTGCTCTGGAGCGAAGGAACTCCACAAATGCCAACATGGTCCAGGTCTGTCTGGCTGAGTGGCAGGGACACCTTGAAACCAGAATGGAACAGGCAGGTCTGAGAGCTGCTGTTCAGCTCAGCACCCTGGCCCATGTCCTGGGGCTGCTTTAAACTTCTGGGTCTGGCTCACCATTAACTCCATCTCACCAGGACTGTACCCCTCCCCCACCCCATCCTGGTGCAGACCTCATTTGACCCCAGATGGGAACTGGAGCCGGTGCCAGGCAGGGGAAATCCGACTGGACTGAAGCCAGGGGCTGTGTATTTCAGGAAGAACAGACAATCGAGCAAGACATAAGAATGTCAGAAGCTGAGGATAAAACTCGAGGAATCCATCTCTACCCTCTTATCATGCTTGACTCCTGGCCTCCTTACTACCCATGGGGAACAAACTGACATTTACAATGCCTCCCACACTTTCTGCAGTACAGTCTTCTGTGGCCAGCCCAGCATGAGCTCAGGCAGAAAAGCCTGCCCTTCCTCCTTGCCTCAGTGGGGTTTAGAGCCCATCTCTGCCCAGACCAGTCTGTCTTGCCCCTCCTCCCTGAGCAATGAGCCAAGGAACCTATGTTCTTCTCAAACTGGTCTCCTTAGGGTCCCCAAATGCACCCTGCCTTTTCTGTTCAGGCCTTTGCGTTTGGTATGTGTGACCTACTCCTCACCATTTTCCTTCTCTCTGGTACTATGAGACCCTGCCCTTCCCAAGCAGGTTCCCAGCTCTTAGCAGATATGCCACCTGGTGGGACGGGCTTATGAGCCCAGGGCTCACCCCTACCCTGAGAAAACCTGGCTAGAGCAGAGCTCAGGGAGATGGGGTGGGGAACTTGGAACAGAGAGAACAGGAACTCTGTTAAGATCTCCCCAGGGTCTGACTGGTGCCCAGCACAAGAGGGGAGGAATGTGATGAAAGACCTGCCTGAACCCAGCCCCAGCTGGAGCAAGAGTCAGAAGTGGGTGAGGAACTATTGACAAGAGACCAGCTCGCTTGCCTGAGGGACTCTACGTGCTCCGGAGATGTCAGAGTTGGCTGCCGTGGCTTAGTGCATCCAAGCAGATTAGGAGAAAGGGCAAACCAGTTTCCAGGTGTCTATATCACATAGTGGTATCCTAGCTCCCCAACTCTGCCTCCCCACTCAGGATGTGGAACTCCTCTGTCATGCCAAACAGGTGGCTAGAGTAAACCCCTGAGCAATCCTCTGCACTTTATTCAGAGGCCCGGAGATTGGCAACGACTCCGTCTTGAGTCACACAGCACTGCTTGGGGGCTGCCAACAGAGGGCCTGCTGGTTCCTCTCCCTGTTCTGTACCAGATGAATGTCAGGTTAGGCCCACTTCCCAGGGTGGGCAGGAACTGCCAGGACTGGCAGCATGGGTAGAAGAAGACCCCCCTCCATAGTGCCTCACCCAGCTCTAAAGGAGGTGAAGAATGCAGACAGCTGGGTATCCTCAGTGGGGACCACAGGAAATGCCTGTGATTAAAACTCACATTTATCTTAGAAGTTTGCCCACTGTTGCTTTAAGATTAAGTATGGATTGCTTTGCAGGTGCTGAGGAAATTCCTTCTCAAACACCAGTCACTTTGGCACTGGGCAGACCTCCCTGACAGAAACTATTCACCTGCTCCCTATTTCACCACATCCTTCTAAGGAAGTGCTCCTCCACAGGAAGGGCCTGAACGGGGTCCGCATGCTTCTCCTGGCTCTCTTCAGGTTTTCTGTCTCCAGAACTACCCAGGCACCCGGGGGTTCCCCTAAGCTCTTGCCAAATGCCCCGGGAGTCCTACAGAAACCAAACAGGCATGGGAAATGCCAAGCCCTCTGGGACAGGAAGCCACAGCGAAGCCGATCAGTGGAAACTCCCCTGTGGGTGACCACCCGACCTGAGTGAGCCAGGCCTCCCATTGCAGAGCACAGGGCACAGAGGCGCTCCTCTACCTAAGCCTTTCCCAGCCAGCCTCATCCCCTTCAGGCTGCTGCTTTCCTGCACAGCCCAAGGATGCCATACAGGCCCAAAGAAACTTTCATTTCCTCCTGACACTATCTGCATCAAATGACAGGTACTGTATCTTTAACTAGATTTGCATGGTGATGTGGAATAAGGGAGTATGTGGGAAAGGCAACACAGAGAAGGTGGAGTGGCAAGGTGACACAACAAGGAGATTCCCACCTCACCCCTAGTTTTCTCACCTGTTCCTCTTCCCTCCGTCTACCTCCCACTTTCCTCTCTTCACTTCCAGCCCCATCCTCTCTAAATTCTCTTTAATCACAAAACAAATAACTTGATTTTTCCTCACCCAGAACAGTTCCCTCTAGACCAATTAGCTGTTTGCAATTGTTGCTGATTCTCTTCCTTGAAAGGCTGCTGACCTGCTAAACTGGGAGCTTGGTACTTGCCCACAAGGCTAGGACTCCACGCCTGACACCTGAAGGATTCAAACAGAACAGCAGGGTGGGGATTGCTGGGGAGGCGGGTGTCACAGTAACACCTCCAGGGTCTTTGCCCTGCAATGCTGCCTTCCCAGGAAGAGAGGTCTTTTCTGCCCACTGAGCATGGCCTCAAGCGCTAACTGCACAGCAGTGGGGCTGCCATCTGTGTCCCTGTGGTATCCCCACTGGGATCCCACATCACAAAAGGAGAAAAGGAAAAAGGATGGTAATGGGTCTAACTCAGGCAGAGGTGAGGAACGAGGCCTACTGGATGGAGAACAAGGCCTGAACAAGGCTTCCAAGGCAACAGACCCAATTCCTGCGGGCTCCTCTTCCACCTCAGCAGAAACAGCTTACCCTTCCTGGGCTGAGGAAATTCCTTCTCAAACACCTGTCACCTGTTTGCAGTCTTACCTACCTGCAGGAAGTGACTCAGCTTAATCTTTTTAATATCTTTTTTTTTTTTTTTGGTACCAGGGATTGAACTCACAACCTTGCGCTTGCCAGGCAGGTGCTTGTGCCACTGAGCTAAATCCCCAGCAATCTTCTTAATATCTAATATCAGAAATATGTGCTATTAGTATTATTACTGTACAAGTAAAAATTTATTTTATTTTATTGTTTTGTTTTTGAGACAGGGTCTTGCTCTTTAGTGCAGGATGGCCTTGAACTTACTATGTAATCCAGGCTGGCGTCGAACTCATAGCAATGCTCCTGCCTCAGTCTCCCAAGTGCTTGTATTACAGGCATATGCCACCACACCCAGCTGCACAAGTAAAAATTTAGCATTGAGGGGTTGGGGATGTGGCTCAGAGGTAGATCACCTGTCTAGCATGAAAAAGGCCCTTGGTCCCACCCTCAGCTCTGGGGGAAAAAAAAGGGTAGCATTCATATGAAAATAAAAAGAAATTATATTTTTCCCCTCTGGATTCCCCCTTGTCTCTTATCTTCCTTACTGTAAATGTAGTAGCCCCTTCCATTTGCAGATGGGAGACTATCAGAGACTTTTGTTTTGTTTTGTTTTGTTTTGTTTTGTTTTGTTTTGTTTTGTTTTTGTAACCGGGGATCAAACTCACGACCTTGAACTTGCCAGGCAGGCACTGTGCCACTGAGCTGCATCCCCAGCCCTATCAGAGAGATCTGAATTGAGGCAAATAGCCCTCTTCAGTCCAAAAAGTGGGAATGCTCTGCTCTGAGGATCTGGGGATAAAGTACTCTTTGGCATAGCTCCTCCTGCCTCTACCTGAGTGGGCCCTGATCCCTTCCTGCAGGAGGAAACTGTCCCAGGGCTCAGCTGTGGGAGGGCTGCAGCAATAGGTGAGATCTGCCAAGGCAATGTGGACATGGGAGTGACAGTATGTTGTAATTACAATAATGATTATAAAGAAGCAACAAGGAGTACTTGAGAATGGCTGGCTGGGGACACAGCAGCAGTCTCTGGTGAGTTCTGCATAACTGGAAGAAAAGGCAGCTTTCCTCAGATGTGGGGAAAGTTCAGATCCTCTCTTTGCAAAATGTCACTTGGAAAACATCTGTCTTGATGGTTAACAAAGATATATTGTTGGTGACCATTCTAAGCAGAGAGGAAGGAAAACACAGGTCCCCAGAGAGCTGGGCCAGAGCTTACCCAGAGAGCTAGCTGGTAAGGGCTCTGGTATGTGGGAACATGGGGTGGGAGGGGAGGCTGGGACACAGAACTTGAGGGAGGTTAAGAGGAAGGAAAGAGGAGCCCATCCTGGGCTAAGGTGAAGAGGGCACGGTGTGACAGTGCTGAGCTGGCCACAAAACCCCAGCTGCTTTCAGGATGCAGAGGGCCTCTGGGCCTCCTTAGGGCTAAGGCCCCTAACCTCAGGCCTCCTGGGGACAGAAGTATTGAGCTCACCAGCATTCCAGGTGTGCTGTCAACATCCCCATGCAAGGGCATGTCAGATCCTGCACATCCTTCTGCCTCCTGACTGCCCCATTTCAGTTGAAGGAACCAACCCTCATCACCCAGGCAACGAAACGCCAAAGTCCAGCCAATCAAGTGTTGGTTTCAGAAGATGATACTGACTTTCACAGCCTCTCTCAAACCAGTCCCCCTTTCCATTTCTACTGCCAAGTCCCCGCTTTCATTCCATTTCACCTGGACTCTAGCTAGTTTTCCGCATCTTCCCTCCCTTCTCTCCTCGTCCCAGCTATACCTTGCTGCATACCAGCCTGCCCTCAGCCTGCTCAGAAACTTGTCACTCTGAGTAACCCTTTTGCAACCTGCCAACTCAAATTCCTGTCTAGCATCTTCCTGGACTAATCTTTTTGCAGTGTCTGCAAGTGCACATTTCCTCTTCTGGGTACTTCCGCTTCTGAAGATGGTCTGGAGAGACAGCCTACCGTGCCACCAGTCTCTTCCTCATGCATGGAGGGCACGCATCCCAGGCTTGGCCAACCAGTTATTTCCTCTCTGAGCTGTGAATCTCAAGCTGTGGTGACAAAATTACTAAACACAAGAAGATAAACCTACTGCGTATATAAAATGTACTTTAATAAAGAATTCTTGAACTCACCAAAAAAATAAATAACTGAACCCAGCCAAAGTAGATTTGCCTTGGTGGCAGTGGTACCTCCGTAAGGCTAGTCTTTGGGTCCTGCCATACCCACTGTGAGACCCTAGAGAGGATGTGGGGCCTATGTCATCCCTCTGATTCTGATAGTTACCCTGGCCTTCCAAGGAAGCCCTTTCCTGCCAAAGTCTGAGCCTCAGCACTTTGCTCATGTGGGACTCAGAAAACAATGCTCCAAAGTGAAAGCCTCAAAACCCAAGTTTCCATCCGACCTTTTCCTGTCCTCCTGTCTCCTGCTCCCTCTTAACTCCCTCCACCACAAGGCAAGCCATAGAAACTAGAACCCCTTTCCATAAAGCAAGCCATAAAGCCTAAAAATGTTTCTCTAATTTTCCCCTGCCTGACCATAAAGAAATCCTCTGACCGACCTTGTCTGATAGATAACACCGCCATTTCAGAAAGGTCCCATAGCATGCTCAGGATGAAGGAAAGAGTCACAGAGAAGTGAATCTCAATAGTCAGTAGTAGAATCTCAATAGTCAGTCCTTGCTGTGTTTCTCCACTTAGTCTAGGCACTGAATCATATCCTCTTTATCCAATCACATTTTGTTTTTGAGACAAGGTCTCACTGCATCATTCAGACTGGCCTTGAACCCAAGGTTCCTCCTGCCTCAGCCTCCCAAATGCTGGGATTACAGGCATGTGCCACCACACCCAGCTCTGTCCAGTCGGATTTTCACATGGCTGTCTTATGCTTCATCCAACCCAAGCATAAAAATGTATAGCTCACCCTGGGGTCTTTGCAGCTTCAATCTGAATACCCCCATGTCACACAAATTATGATCAAATAAATTTATTACGCTTTTCTCTTGTTACCTTTCTGGTACAGGGGCACAACTTTTTGGTAAAGGATGCCATGACCCTTTACAATGGGCAAGTAGGGGATCATCCTCTTTTGACTCTACATCTTCAATTGATGAACAAGATTTTTCTCATTAGTTTTGAAATATATCTTCTAAGACCTAGTAGAAAGGGATAACTCCCTAAATGTGCTCTGTGATGGCCTCTCCACATCTGGTGGCCTGTGCAGCTCACCAGCCTACAGGCCCTGCTGGAACTCTCAAGGCCCATACCTCTCCTGAGGCCAATCCCCCTTCTGAGCCTTCTGCATGGATGACTTCTAACTCCTTTAAACCCACAAGCCACCAGCTGTACCATCTGGCCTTCCACTTTGGACAGACTGGTGTACTTGTCTTATCCTCCTCCCAGAGTGCAGGAACTTGGTCACTGTTGTCTCCTCCACAACCCCCAACATAATTACTGGTTAAAAAAAAAAAAAAAAGACTTTTTTAACTTTTTTTTTTCAAAGGCTAGGTCTCACTATGTACTTTATACTGGCCTTAACTCATGATGATCTTGCTGCCACAGCTTCTTGAGTGCTGGGATTGGGATTACAGGTGTGTGCTACCATACATGGACTGCATCAGATTTTGGGGGACAAATTACACCAAAGGACAATTATAAGTCTGTTGGCCAAGACAGACAGCAAGTCTATCTTGGAGTGTATAATGTAAAGCATGGAGAGAATAATGTCAGAAAGTTCTGAGTTCTAATCCCAGATCCTGGCACTAGCTGGCTGAATTTAGACAAGTCTTATAAATCCTCTAAGTCTCAGTTCTTCACCTGTGAAATAGTGACAAGGATGTGAACCTCACATTGCTGTGGGAATTTGCTAACAAGTGAGAACATCTACCACCGTGCCCAGCTAGCAGTAATTGCCCCTAAACAGCAACCATTATTGGAGCTACTGTGTTAGTAGCAACTGGCTCAGCAGATGCCCAGCAAGAGGGCTGGAATCAGGAGTCCTGGGACTGCTGTGTAACCCACAGGACATCTATCTGTTCCTCACAAACCCTACCTGATTCTTTATCTGCCTTCTATCTATATATACCACTATGTCTAAAACAACCTCTCATTACAGGCATGTTGGCATAAAAGATCAGCCTGGGCTACATAGCGAGTTCAAGACCAGCCTGGAATACATATCAAGACCCTGTCTCAAATGATACAAATCAATCAATTCATCAATCTACCTGTCATGGCCTACAAACGGAAAATGTTTTACAAAGCGCATGCAATACGATTCCTGTGCTTGTCTCAGTTCCAGATTCCCAGGCATCCTGTCCAGCGTGCAGCCATGGCAAGACCTCACCTGGCAGGCACCCCAACTCACTAGGTCTGGGAGGCAGGCACAGGGGAGAAGAGGGCCTGGCACAGCTTCTGCTTCTCTATGCCTAGAAGCCACCCTTTCCCAAAGCCTTGCTTCCTAAATGTCCTACTTGGTCATGGGACCATCCTCCAAATAACAATGGGTTATTTAGGACTGGAAAATAACAGCGGTTACATTGGAGCTGGCAGCTCAGGCACCGTAAGTCACCCCTCTCATTAACCTAGCCAACGCTTCTTGGGCAGCATCGGAATGAAAGAAAAAGACCGAACTAGGACCGGGAATATAGCTCAGTGGCACAGCACCTGCCTGGCAAGCACAAAGTCCTGAGTTTGATTCCTGATACCCCCCCCCCAAAAAAAAAACCCAACTAGTGCAGCTGCCAAAACAAGCCTGGTGGAGGAAGTAAGGTGGGAAGTCTTAAAACTTTACATCTGCCTGGATTAACTTGCCACTCACTTAATGGCCCCAAACTAGTAGTTTTCAAAGTGCTTCAAGGAGCTGGGTAGAAATGTAAATTTTACTTAGGTTCCAACCAGACTAACTGAATCAGAAAACCAGTAGTAGTGTGGCCAACCCAGCAATCTGTGCCTTAACTAGTTCTCCAGGCGATTCGAATGCCTGGTCAAGTACAAAGAACTCGCCTTAAACCTTCAATTATGGGATACTCTGCTTTAATTCAAGCACTGAACACCTACTACGTGCCAAGGACTGAGGAAAAGAGGTTATTTCAGAAACGAGGACACATTTGAAGAGCTTACACAGTCTAACAGGGACCAAAATCAAGTACACAAACAGCAGGAGAACAAGAATGTGGTACAGAACGACCCAAAAGAATCTGCTTCCCACCATTTTCCCCCATCCCTACCCTCTAGATCTCATGTTGTGAGAAGAGAATACCAGTTACAGGACAGACAAACTGCTCACCTCACCTCCCCGGCAACTCCAATCCTAATGTTTCAGATTTCTCAATCCCAGGCGGCACTCTCGGGGTCCTCACTATGCTTTGGCTTGCAGGGGGAAAATGTTTCCACAAAGCCACATCTAGTGGTTCTTTCTGGGCTCAGAAAGTGCCCAGGGGCTGGCCAGCATGCCACAGCACCACAGCACATCACAACAATGCACTCGGGGCAGGGTCACTCCCACGGCCCCTGGCAGGCTTGCAGAGTGTGCAGATGCAGACACAAACACGCACACAGACTGTCGGCCCCCTGGCCTCCCTACCTCAGATCTCAAGTTACAAGGTTAAAAGCATCCTATTCACAGCCAAGGGGGCGGGCTGGGACCCGGGTGCTGAAGCCGGGAAGCATCTGGTTCAGATCAAGACCGCTTACTCAGGACCCCTCCCTTCCCTTGGTCCCTTCTTGCCAGGAATGTAGGGACTGGGATAAAAAGGACGACCCAAAGAAAAATCTGCAGAAGGAAGATGACAAAACAAAAATTACATTATAAAGGCAAGTCTGCCGCCTCCCTGAACCCTTGTTATCTTCAAATTCTGAGCACCAGAACAAAACTTGAGATCACCGCCTACAGACTCTGTGCCTGCCTCCACCAAGCGGGCAGAGCACCTAGCAGGGGGCCCTCCCCAAAAAAGGCAACCCCCTCCAAAGTTAGCAGCAGAAGCCACAGGAGGCTTAGGGGTGTGGTCTGTCACAGTCCCTTTATGCCACGCTGTCTCCATACAGGTACGCAGTCCCTTCCATCTCAGAGTGACTTCTGAGCCCACCAGACATAAGAGGAAGGGCTGGCCAACCAGGTTCCAGACATCCGTCCCAAAGACAAGGTGTGACAGTGGGTTACTGGCTAGAAAACACTGTTTCCCAGGGGTCCAACGATGCCCGGAACACCCCTCAAGTCAGCAGCTTCGGCTGAAAGAAGCTGCAGGTTCCCTTTCACCAGCAGCACCTCTCTCCCCCAGCACCACCTTAGACTCTGTTCTCCGGTGCTTTGCGCAGCTGGGAAGCAAGAGCCAAGATGGGAGATGGATGCAGTTGGCGAGGGATAGCAAACAAAAGGCTAAGTTGAGCAAGCAGCAATGGTTGGATGTCTCCTCCCCAGGCAGAGAGGACCAGAGCCTTTATCCAAAGGAAAGGGCAACAGATGTGGAACCAAAGATAAAGGGGAGACGAAAGTGAGCTCAGTCCAGAGCTGCACCAGGGGCCGGGAAGTTTGGTCCAGTCACAAGGGAAAGGCGGCAGGGAAGAAATGAGTCTTCCATTCCAAGGCACGGGAGGAACAAGAGACAAGGGTCGGGGACCAGGCCCACAGGACTGGCACACCGGCCAAGTTTCTGGCTTGCACAATGTCTGTTTCTCCAAAGTAAGAAGGAGGTCAAAGTGACAGGTCTTACTAGAGAGAACTGGGCCACCTATGTGGCTAGGGAGCAGGGCTGGGTAGGAGAAAGACCGTGGGGGAACGACGAGGGAGGTGCCAATGGTGCAGACAGCTTCCGACCACAAGAGTGGGGCGGGGGTCTCCGGCTGGGGCGAGGTCAGAGCCCCCGGGGTAGGGGAGCAAACTGCAGGGCAGCGGACTCGAAGTGGAGACCCGGGCAGGCTGCGCTTCCAGGGCTGGGACTGGGGGCTGCAGGCAAAGGGTGGAACAGGAGCTCCTGCTAGGCTGGGAGC
>RJWT010027856.1:0-15382 GCA_004365215.1 Cuniculus paca
AAACTTGCAGCGATCCTCCTGCCTCTGCCACAGGCATGTGCACACCCAGCACATATCAGATTCTTGATGGCACAGCATAAAGAAATATTTATTTTCACAAGAGGCATTATGGCAGCCATTACTGATTTCCCTTCATCTTGTTTTGAAGTCTTATATTATGTTCATTTTTTTGTTTTGATTGACTATTGTGTTTTGTTTGTTTTTATTATGTCTGATGATATAAACAGCTACTTTGAAGATAACAAGATGCATTATGGTAGCCACTGTGGTATTTCAACTGCCTTGTTTTGAAGTCCTGTATTGCTTTCATTGTTTTGATTTGATTGGTTTTATTCTGTTCTGCTGTGTTTGATTTTATTATGCCTGATGGTATGGGCAGTTATTTTGAAGATAGCAAGGGGCAACATGGTAACCATTGTTGGTTTATTTTTATTTTGTTTTGAAATCTTGTATCACATTCTTTGTTTTGTTTTGATTGAATATTCTGTTTTATTTTGTATTTGTTTTATTCTCTTCAAAATAACAAAAATTTAAAGAAAAAGAAATATTTATTTTCTACAAAAACAGAATAAACTGATAGGATAATTAAGCCACATTTTAAGGTATTTTTTCTACCTCAAAACTACCTCTCTGTATCACTACTCCACCTCCAGCTTCTTAGCTCCTGTGCTCACTCTCTAGTTCTTCTTCATGCCCCCACCCAGGGTGCCCCAGCCTCCTCTCAATCTGGTCACTCAACCCAGGGCCTCTCTCAGCTTGAATCAAGTGCACAGAACAGGGTGTCTGACTGCTCCACAGAGGAACTTAGAAACAGCCTCCCTTCGCAGCCTCACCCCAATATGCTTTTAGAGACATGTCTGTCTCTGTCCCTGTCATCTCGGGCTGTGCAACATAATTTGGCTCTCTCTTTGTTGCTCTCTGCCCTTCATGCCTCTCCACCATACCATTCCTTTCTTTTTCCCTTGTGGCTCTATGCTCTGTTCATGTCTTTGATGATGCTGTGAGGTTAACAGAGGGTTCAAATGCAAGCACAAGGGTTCAGTCTGCCACATGTACCAGAAAGTTTCAAGCCTCAGTTTATGCATTTTGCAACCTACAGATGATAAGAGCAAGTTGGGTATTTTGAAAGGAGATACTGTTTAGGTTCACTGGTATCTGTGTTGTTTCCAGAACTGCTTCAGGGATATAAACTAGTTATTTTGTTTACAAAAATAACTAGTGGTGGTGCTGGGCATTTTGTCCAGAAAGATTTTATTGTTTACAGACAATTCAGGATGCACTTTCAGTTTTCTCCATAGAACCTCTTGCTGACTAGGTTCAGCTTGGTTACAGTCAGATTCTGCAGGTGACAGATTAAATCACCTGGCACAGAGCCCAACAAAGTTACTACAGCTCGGCATGGGGTGTGCACCTGCAATTTCAGCAGTCATGAGGCTGCGGCAGGAGTACTGCTGTGAGTTTGAGGCCAGCCTGGCCTACAAAGTGAGTTCAAAACCAGCCTGAACTGCACAGCGAAACTCTGTCTCAAAAAGACAAAAGAAAAAAAAAGTTACCATGAAAGCTTTCTGTAATAAAAAACATATCTTTCCACTTTCTAACACGCTGAACAAACTCATCTCTTACCTGGCATGGTCTGGATGTGTGTAGGGGACAGTTCTGACACATTCACCAATATAATTCACCGGGAAAGGCATCAGCAGATGTGTCTTCATCTGCCAGGGTTTGAAAGTGGGCTCCTGAGGGACAAAGGCACATGAGTGAGACCAGACCTACGGACCTACACTGCCCACAGGTGCTAAAACTCAAACACTGTGAAACTGCTTCCTGTGGAAATCACTAGCTAGGCACTCCCGTTCAAAAGCAAGGCACTACCATTATGTCATTCCATATAATGTTTAACTTCAGAATGGACACAAAAGATTCCAAAGATAAAGTGATCATTAAACATCTCATTCTCCATCACGTGCAGCGTAACCAGTTCTCTGGGAACGTGTTAAAGTGCCGTGCACTGTGAGGAACCAGGCCAAATGGCACCATTAGGAAAGCTGAATAAAGAGAAAGGGATCCCACTGCTTGCCTGGAGGCAGACTGACAGGATTCCAGCCACTTTAACATGAAGGTAAACTACAAGGTAAAGTGGCCACATGGAGTTAAAAGTCCTCCTCACCACAAGGACCAGGAATAGGGCCCTCACTCGGCACTGTCTCAGACAAAAGACTCAGGGTGGCAGTGACAAGACACAATAACTCTTCATTCTAAGAACATGACTCAGCCCAGGAATAGATCAGATGGAAGAACAGCCACAGGTGATCAGACACACAGCACAAACAACGGGCACAGTTTACTCTGAAACCAGGTGTACCACCACGGTCACTTACTCTGATCAGCTTTCTTATCATCTGGGAGCCATCAGCGCCAGAGCCACTGGGCGTGGGTTTCTGAAAATAAAGTGTTTCCAAGAGAAATGAGAAACATGCAAAGCTCATTTGAATGAGATTAGAAAGTATAAATTTTACGGGCTGGGGATTTAGCTCAGCAGCATAAGTGCCTGCCGGGCAAGCGTGAGGTCATGGGTTTGACCCCCAGTACCAAAAAAAACAAAAATAGAAAGTATCAATTTTATAAAATTCACATAGCTAATGACAAAGATTAGGGCAGATTTGCTTAACTATTTTAAATAACAAGATATTAAAGGTATTAAAGAAGTGAAATATTGCCAGGCGTTGTGGTGCACGCCTATAATCCCAGCACTCAGGTGACTGAGGCTGGAGGATCATTGCGAGTTCAAGACCAGCCTGGGCTACAGAGTGAGCGCATGTCCAGCCTGAACTGCATAGCGAGACCCTGCCTCAAACCAAAAAAAAAAACAAAAGTAAAATTTTCTTAGATTTTTCATGTGGTCAATGAAAGAGGTGCTAGTAATATATTTCATAAAGAAAAATGTTTAAACTTTCCTTTTCTAGTATTTTCTAGTCAGAAAACTGCATCCAGAATGAAAAGGCCACCTCTACTTACACAGAGGTTAAGAGACTTAGGAGACAGGGGAGACAATCCACGAATGGAAGGAGGACATGTGAACAGTGATAGAGAAAATGACAGAAATTCTTGCAAAACTTGCAAACCACCAACATTCTGCACTGAGAATTAAGGCTTCTCTACTGATGCTATGAATCAGACTACAATCAACTTTGTAAATTGAGGGTTTTTTTTTTTTTTTGGTACCTGGGATCAAACTCATGACCTTGCACTTGCCAGGCAGGCATACGCAGGCACTTATGCCACTGAGCTAAATCCCTGAATGTAAATCGATTTGATTATTAATAATTTATTGTTTCAGAGAACAATCTTAAGAATTAGTGAATCACAGTGAAAAGGATTTTGCCATGTATGTCTTTCAAAGCCTAACAAACAGCAAGAGATTTCATCAGATGACTATTTCGGGCTGTTTTCATACTACCATATCCCAAATTGAAGTTTGTTTTCTCTTATTAGGAGACCACTCAAAAGGCATAAATAACAGTAAATGAGCACTGAATCTAAGGCCAAACACCAGGGTTTGAATTCACTTCTTAACTAACCCAGTTCTAGAAAAGGTTCTTAATCCTCTGGTACCTAAAATTCTTCATGTATGTAATGGTGTACTAATACCTCCACAGTGGATGGTTTTGAAAATTAAACTAATACATGCAAAAAATAGGAACTACACCTGTTGTCTGCAGTGCTCAATGTTAATCAGCTCTCTAAGTAGTGTGTTACCTCAACCACATGTGGGCGGACAGGTTTCCGTTCCTTCTTACTTCCATGAATGTTTCTAATGAAGTTTTCTACTTCTTTTTCTGCCTGAGACATCTGGTGAGGAGTAGCATTCACTGAACATCTGCTTAAATAATCGTGGTTAATAAAACCATTATGACGAAAAATGAAACACTACTTTACTAATTCATCACATTTTGTAGATAACACAAGAAGCAAATAACATATTGCTTTTGTATAAAATGATATTCAAAAAGTTAAAAAGAAAAGGTATCCAAATGTGGAAATATGCAGCTGTCTTCACGACAGTGTGTTCAAATTATGAAAGACAGCACATATTTCAATGTGTTATAGTTAATAAATAGCCATTAAAAAGTAAAGCTGGTGTTTTTGCCTCTAAATTCTGTGTTCTTCTTAAGGGCACAGAGAATAAAGAGCATACTAAGATCCGCCAACACAATTTCTTAGTGTACTACAATATTTTAAGTCTAGAATTAAGAATTAACATCAAATTTTTTTGGGTCTTGGAAGTTTATGCAATTATAAATTCAGTGAAAGTACTGTATCTAAAAACTAGTTAATGCAATGGAATGAATCGTAAGATCTTTGTTTAGAGACAAATCGTGAACCCACCTCAAATTATCACATTTTAATAGATGTTTCTTGATCCGTGGGAACATTTTCAGGACCGGTGTGATGTCTGTCATTTCTGCAATTCTCTTCATCAACCTCACCTGAACCAATGGGATCAAACACACAGAGACCAAGATTAGTTTCCTTCATCCTGAAAAACAAGCATCCCCAGTAAAAGAAGTTTGCTTGAGCAAGAAACATGATCTGATTTTGCACTGATGTGTTGTGAATGTCAGCATAGGGAGGAAGAGGATTGGGGGTGGGGGTGTACAAAGAGGAATAATTTCTCCTCATGAAATTTGGTCAATTAGAAAATGAGCTCTTCTGATGGAAATAACTTATCACCAGAGAACAGCAGCAACTGTGGGAGTTCCAGGTAAACCAGAACAGCACGCCTTCCCGATCCCACCTGATCCATCCCACTGAAGCTCTCGGCTAAGTCCCCTGCAGGCGTGAGTGTCTTGCTTGCTCTAAGGGATGCGTAGACATGCCCAGACTCTGGAATCCCATTTGACAGCTCCTGTGCAGTCATCTTAACTAACACTCTGAAGTGTTCTTCTTCATCAAAGGATGGGCTATAGGAAAAGAAAAATATAATAAATTCCTGGAGACCCAGCCATGGTCCCTTCAATATCACAGAAAATTTATTATGTCTTAAGTTTTTAGAGTATTTCAACATCCTTAGACATTTTACAAGTCCATAGGAATTACAAGAAAAATCGGGCTAGGAAACCAACAAGCAACAAGTAAGTAAAATCTTTTTGAAAACATTTCAGAACTAGATGTCTGATACATCCCAACTAAAAACATCTTTGGTAAATAAAATTACTGGTTAAATATTTCAGTCCACAGATGCATCATTTCAGGTAGGTTTCGATCCAGGCAGAGAGATGAAAAAAGTACACCCTAAATCATGAAAGGAAAAAAAATACAAAAGCAAACATTAATTATGGTATCATTTAGAAAAAAAAAAAAAAGACATACTAGAAACAAACCTTCCACTATAGCTATGGTCTAGAAATAAAAGGCTACCTGCTCATAGGTGTCCAGATGAGACTCGTCAGGAAGCACCTGGGGAGAAACGGTCATGCCTCCCGTCTTTAGTTCTATTTGCTGAGCTTGTTCTCTATAGTTAAGGTTGCCGCAGCCCAGCCTGACAGAGCAAAGAAATATTTCCTGAATTACCAAGGCAATCTGTATCATGTCATTTTTTTAAACTGCATCATGAGTTACAAGTTATTTATTAAGAATTACATACATACATATGTGTATTCATTAACTACAGTTTCAAAACCTCTCTTTTTATACTTCGAAGGTTATAGAGTCTGAGTGCCTTTTGGCACTGACAACCTACACACTGCAGGAAGCAGTTCTCATCTGGTTCCAGTGTCCAGCACTACAAGCACTACACTATAAAATTCTAATTATGCCTTTACAGCCCTAAGCTTGTAAATGTTTTGTGAGTGTTCTCTATTTTCTACTTTCAAAGTATTCTAATGAATACTTCGTTTGCTGAAGTATCCGATATGCCTTGGGAAGGGAAAGGGATCTAAAAAATAAGCTTTTATAAGTTCTTAAGAAAAGCCAAATTCCTCTCAGCATCAATGTTTTTAGAAGAAACATTCTCACCAAGGCTCCTAACACAAGAAATAATCTGACAACTGTGAGGTGTTCGCTACAATTGCTATAAAAGGACAAGCGGTGGGAGCTATGAGAGAAAAACAGGCATGCGTTTTCCAAACATGAAGGACATTTTCCTTCCTATCCGCTCCTCAGCCAGGGCACAGGCCTACAGCCCCCTAGCTCCCAACTGCCAGCATCTACACCTCCACAGAGTACAGCAGGCTGCGCTTCAAAGGCATCTGCTCCCTCTACTGTCCTGGAACAGGTAAAGTCTAGAGCTCTGACTGCCATTTACCCTGCCACCTCGGCCACTGACATTAAGTGGAGAAGGGACACGTGCTGCATGTGTACTCAGCCAAGTAAGTGTTGCCAAGTGTATTCGTGCTCCTATTTATGGGGAACAACAGCACTTGCAAAACTAGCAGAGACAAACTAGAGCACAGTTTCCCCACGCCACCTTCTCCCAAGACAACCAAAGCCTACACAAGTGATGGTGAGTTGCTTACATCTCCTGATTGAACAATTATTCCTTTTCGAAAATCTTAATAGATCAATATTTTGCCCTGGTTGTATCTGTGTTACCTAACTCCCAAGATTCAGAAATATTTTAATGTGATACTCTTAAGAGTAAAAATATAATTTCCATAGGAAAATAAATTCCAAACAAATATATAGTATACTTAACAACACTAAGTTTTGAAAGTAAAATAATTCAGTGAAAGGTGACTACTACTGATGCATTACACATATGTTATATACTTTTTTTTTTTTTTACACAGAACATATATAAAGCTGTGTTGAGTCACATGGCTGAGTATGTTCCATATGTAAGACACTCACTTGGTAAGGACATTGCAGAAGAGAGGCACGTAGGGTTTCAACTCCTCGGAAAGCGTGTTTAAATTAGAAAAAGCTCGGAAATACACCATCCCGTTCGTGGGCTGGGCACAATACTGCACAGGGATTTCTCCAGCTAGAAAAACAAATGTGAATCACTTTTCAATCAACAAATTTTGTATCACTTTTAATATATAAGAAATAATGACAATGCTTTTCAAGGATGGAGGTTTAAATGTAACTGAAAAAATACTGTTCACTTGTTATATAGTTTACATAAATTTCTCTATTATACTTTCATTTTTATAAGAAATGGACACAATAACAATCTTATCCCTCTTTTTTTTTTTTCTGTACCGGGGATTGAACTCACGACCTCACACCTGCCAACCAGGCGCTTATGCCGCTGAGCTAAATCCCCAGCCCCTATCCCTGCTTTTTGAAGAATGAGAATAAAAGAATAATCATATTCTTCTAGTTTCATAGCTGATTCACCAGCATTTTTGGTTCTAAATCCTGTCTCTACCCACCTCATCTATGTTTACTCAATTTTTTTTTTGTACCAGGAATCAAATACAGGACCACGCACCTGGCAGGCAGGCGTTATGCCACTGAGCTACACCCTTGGCCCTCAAACCTTACTTTAATCACTATGGACCTGACCAGGTCATTCCCACACCTGACCCTGTTGTGGCACTAACTCTTAATACCATTCATCTCCCCAGTGAGTCCTACTTGCCCATCAGACATACGGCTTACTACCTCATCCTCCACAAGGCCCCATGCTGCCCCCAGCACAATATTCTCTAATCTCTTTGAACCCTGTGATCTCAGGGCATCTCCAAGTCTCTTGAGGGCTGCTAGAGATACTACTGATTCTATTTTGTGTATTACTACCTATAGTGTTCTAACCCACAAGAAGGACTAAAGCATTTGCTGATTACTGATTTATCTCCGCTAATTATTTTAATGAACATTTAATGATATTCAGAAATGAATAAAAAATGTAGGTGATATAAAGATCAGTGTGAGTGAGGTATGAGAGGGCACACACCTACAATCCCAACACTTGGGGAGGCTGAGGGAGGAGGGTGGTAAATCTATTCCAAGCCTGGGCAACTTAGCAAGACTGTCTCAAAAACTGAAAATAAAAGGGCTAGGAATGTGACTAAGTACAAAACATTGGGTTCAATCCTCAGTACTAAAAAAAAAAAAAAAAAAGTTAATCCCAATTTCCAAAAATTTTCTCATTTCACTCATGCTCACATATACATACACATGCACATTCTTGCGTGCATACACAAACAAATACAAATACCTTAGACATACTAGACAGGACAAGCACTGTTAAAAAATAAAAGGCCAGCTAGAGATGCTTCAGAGGCAACACAGTGCTCAGCTGCAATCTAAAGTCCTATCCTAACGATGCACATCAAAGTGTAACACTGTGCTCAGATCAACAGCACCAATTGCACCCTCTTGAAGCTCAACATCAACACTTTCCAGGGTAATATTATTCCAGAACCATGTGTCTCTTAGGCTAACAATCAAAGCCAAAGTAAAATTAAGCAACTTTGAGAACTTCAAAGCAGCAATAGACTATAGAACAAAATACAGGGATGAGACACCAGGCTAAAAGCAACTGGTGACTCCCTTTAACATTCTGTTATCTACAGCTCATCAATATCTCAACTATATGAAGCATTTATCCCTCCACATCCTCTCTCCTATTCTGACAGCTGAGTTACTTTGGGAAAGGATTCAGAGGATGCCTACAGACTTTAAAAAACTGATGCATTATATATATATGTACTTTTTTTTACACAGAGCATATATATTAATAACATCTAAAGCTGTGTTGAATCACATAGCTGAGTATCTGTTCCATATCTAAGACTCTACAGCCGCAGCATAATCTAAAATACTCATCTGGTTCTGGAAGCAGCAAGTTTCAGAGCCACATCGAGTCCACTCACAGAAAAAAAACACCAGGTTCTTACTAGGTGAAGAAGTACCTCACCATCAAAGGCTAAGAACAATTTATAATAGACACACAGACCAAGACTATAAGGATCCTCAAAAATGTTTTACAAAAAAACATGTAAATGCAACTCTATTTCTTCTGTAGAAACTGATGTTTAACTTAGCCACGGATCCAGGACACCCATGAAAATGAATGCTGACAGTGACCTGCTAAGGCCACCTTCAATTCAGTGAAAGGCATGGTGGGCTCAATGTCCGAGACTTTTAATGCTGGGAGACAGGAGGCATCTTGAGGTTTACTTTGCTGGTCCCGTAATTGTAAACCTAAAAAAAAGTGGGGGGAATGAACACATGAGGCTATGATTAAAAGGTCGTATACAATTTATCTCCTCTTTGAGGTCAAGGTTACATTAAAATTATAAGATAATACTCAAAATTCACCACTCAAGCCAAGTACTGGGCAGACATTGACTACTGTCATTCCCCGGCACCCCAGGTTTTGGGGCAGTCACAGCTGCTCAGCAGGGGTTCCTTCTTCTAATTCTCAGTCCTCAGTTACTTAGAAGAATTTTGCCTGGGAATGGTATTTTACTCAATTTCCCCTCTGCCCCTCAAAATTTTATATTGGACAGACCAGACTTGTTTTCAGAGTTTTCAAACCATTTCCTGCTAGACTTAAATTTAATGACTTTTGTACTTGTGTTGTTTCATTTTCATTTATTTTAACAAAATGCTGTGTCATCACATAATTTTACAAATTATAACAAGGTTTTTAAAAACATTTCCTAGCCTGGCTCATCCATTCATCTAGTCAGAGGGAAGAAGATCCTTCCTTAGGGAATTACTCTCTAAAACCACACACTGCATTGGAGGAGAGACCTTAAAAGGACAGGATATTTGTGTTTTTCAGGAAAAATGTAAACAGTGCTTGTGTAAAAAGACTTCATGTGTGGGTGGCGCATGTCTGTAATCCCAGCACTTGGAAGGCTGAGACAGAAGGATCATTGGGAGTTTGAGACCAGCCTGGGCTACAAAGTGAGCTCAAGGCCAGCCTGAACTGCATAGCAAGACCCTGTCTCACAAAGACAAAAAAAAAAAAGACTTCATGGTTTAAAGTTCCATCACACAAACCCACAAATTCATTAGTTCACAGAAATGGTTCACACGGAAGAGCTGTACCAAGAGGTTACTTTAACTCCCAGTCTCAATTTTGAATACTCCTGCTTTCTGCTGGGCTGACCTTAAAAGGAAGAGCAGAATTCATGCTATAGGGGGCAGAACCGTTGCTCATGACGGCTGCTGTTCCAGAGCATGGGCCTGAAGAGCAGGGAGCTGAGGGCACGTTCAGCTTTTACTTTATTTTGGGTACAGCGATACTTGTAGAAAGACACATACTATGTCAGATGCTCACAGTGCCACTGAGTCACAGTCCACCTAGAAGACTGCTAGGTGATCACATGTTTTCACACCAGAGTAGGAAGCCATTCCAGAAAGTTCCCTCACGTCCCTCTGCAGAGAAGCCACCCACTACTCCTGGCCTCTAACAACTACCATTTCTGGGGCTTCAAATAAAATAAATTCTTTTGTGCCTGGCTTATTTCATTTTGCATAATGCTTTTGAAATTTATCAGTGTTGAGCATACTATTATTTTGTTCCCTTTTATGGTTAAGTAGTATTGGGGCGGGTCACAAATACATGTTTGTGGAATTCTGGGTGGTTTCAAGTTTGGTGTGGACATATGTTTTCATTTCTTATGGGTCACACTCAGTGGTAGGACAGCTGGCCTTTATGTTAAGTACATGTTTAGCATAGTAAGAAATCATAAAACTGCTTTTCTGAGTGGTGGTACCATTCTCCTTTTCCATCAGCAACACAGGAGAGTTCCTACTGCTTCACATAATTGACCGCTTTTGGCATTTTCAGTACTTTTTTATTTGAGCTATTGAAGTAGGTGTTAATTTTCACTTTTCTAATAAGTAATGCATTTCCCTAAGAAAATAAGGAGATTACTTCCCATATGATAATAATTTGTGTGTTCATTTTCCATTAGTATATCTTTTTTACTAATTTATCTGTTAAGCTGGGCCTGGTGGCATACACCTGTAATCTCAGCACTTGGGAGGCTGAGACAGGAGGATCATTGTGAGTTTAAGACCAGCCTGGGTTACAAAGTGAGCTCAAGGTCAGCCTGAACTGCATAGTGAGACCCTATCTCAAAAAGACAAGGGCCAGGAATTTAGCTCAGTGGCATAAGCGCCTGCCTGGCAAGCATGAGGTCATGAGTTCAATACTAGTGCCATTAAGAAAAAAAAAAAATAATAATAATATATCTGTCAAAATCTTTTGCCCACTTTCTAACTAGGCTGTATTGTCTCACAATTATTTAAAATTTTTAATATAGTCTGGTTACATTTGCAAATAAGTTATTAAATATATATTTTACAAATGTTTTCTTGCAGACACCAGACTGTCTTTAGTTAAAAAATTTAAATTCTTCCTTTCTTTTTACCACATCCCTTTCCTAATCCTGGTTAAATCTACCAGCATCTACAAAGTTTCCTCAATCTGGCTTTCCTTTCATTTCCATCACAACCATTTTAGCTTCATGTGTAGGAATCATATCATATCCTATCACATGATACATAGGTATCTAATTGCCTTTCAATAGTTTATTCTAGTGTTTGTTTCCTCAAAATTATCCTGAGTGATACTACCCTTACATTGTTCACTAACTCCCTAATTCTTGTGACTTAGTTAATGAGGTACATATACATTCACCAGTCTTTCAGTCCAGTCCCCCCTCAAGCTGGTCTCCCCTTAGCCTCTCCTTCCTGTATCAGACCCCCTACACGCATTCCTCTAACCTCACCTACCCACTCCCCTCTTCTGTCTTTACCAGGCATAGCCTGCACACATCCTGCTATGCAACACAGCTAGCTCAAGTCCTTTATGCTCTCAATGGAACATGCACCTCTGAAAATATAACTTATTCTGCTTTTATATACTGCCATATAGCGTAAGTTTCTTGCCATGTTATAGCGAGTATATGGAAAGTATTTATAAAATCTGTAAAACGAGTTAAATTTCATAAAGCTACATTTTTTTAGTTATTCCTGACTTTCCAGGTGAACTATAATGTGAATTTTCTAATAGGGTCAAATCTCATAGTTGAACCTACTGCACCAACAATGAACTCTGTACATACCCAGTAAATATTAGCTGTCTGAACTAAGAGTTGCCTTCAACTATTAATTAACTAAAAAGTGAACTAGGTCTGGATGAGCAGTAGGGAATTATTAAGAATTAAATTAAATTTCTGACCTTTTTCATAGATCTGTTGCTTCTCTTCTTGGGAGAGAGAACTGATCTTTCGGTCTAGTTTTTCTGTCTCCATTTGAGATTGTTTCTCATAGTACTTGTCATCTGGCTTCATTGATAAAGTCAGTTTATGCTGATTATTCTGCAATAACACAGCAATCAAAAAAGGTAAGATTTTATTACGCTACATACCAGATCAGCCTCTAGAGATGTGTCCTTGATACTGTAGTTCCATTTAAATATTTTTAACACAAGAATAAACTTACCTGAAGGGCTGTTTTTCAGATTAAAATATAAAATATGAAGCCATATAAAATCCTTACAATCATATCTGCTATGCAGTAAGTATATATAATTTATATATGCTGCTTTATCATTAGAATTACAATAATTTAGTTATTATATCTTACCCATAAATGTATCAATAGTCAACATTTTCTTTATATCTTGAAATACCCTTTTTAATATAAATCTTTACTAGTAGTAAATTAAAGATAACAGAATTCTCTTAATATCTTTCATTATCCTATCAACTTCTAAAAGGCTGAAACTAAAATTTTTATCTTGCTGTAACTTATTAAAACAAAGTAGATGTTGATCTAATGTATGAATAAATGTTAGGTGATCTTACTTCTTTTATTTATTTCAACAGCTAAACAAACACACTCACAAAATGCTCACTTGTGGGCTGGGGATTTAGCTCAGCAGCACAAGCACTTGCCTGGCAAGTGCAAGGTCGTGAGTTTGATCCCCAGTAACCAAAAAAAAAACAAAACTTGGGGCCAGTGATTTAGCTCAGTGGCATAGGCACCTGCCTGGCAAGTGCAAGGTCATTAGTTCAATCCCAAATACCAAAAAAAAAAAAAAAAAAAAATGCTCACTTGCAACACTACAGAGAGGTAGGAGAATCAGAGCACAACAAAAACTTACTACAAAGAAAAACTGTAGTTTAAATCATTAAATCATGTCCCATGTACAAATTAATGGCACGTTTTTAAAACAGGTAATATGATTTGCCAGTAATACCTTTAAAAGAGTTCTACCTTTTTAATGACTATATAACAGGAAATATTATGTCCAAGCACAATGCCTGGATAGCTAAGAAACAAGTGAACAAGCATCAAAAGAATTCAATCATATAAAAAGGCACGGACATTTTCATAAAAAAACAACTACCAACTTGTATCACGGAAAAACAGACGTCATTAATATAAACATTTAAATTTTTAGTTATAAATTTAAACTGAACACAGCATGCCTGTAATTCCAATACTTGGGAGGCTGAAGCAGCAGCATTGCCTCGAGTTTGAGACCAGCCTGGGCAACACAGAAATAAGTTGTCTCAAGAAAAAAAAAAAAAAAAAAGCAAATTTAAGCTCCAGGTGTCGTGGCACAAACATTTGGGGATGCTGAGGCAAGATGAAGCAGGAACATCACAAACTTGAGTGTAGACTGTCTCAAAATAAAAAGTTTACAAAGAGCTGAGGATGTAGCTTAGTGTAAAGGCCCCAGGTATAGCCCCAATAATGTGCAAAAAACCAATTTTTTAAAAAATTATTTCATTCATTTATTAACTGAAATTGATTTACAAAAAGTTCCTAACATTACTTTCAACAATTTGAAATCAAAGTTAAGACATAAATGTCCCAATTTTCTTACCTTAAAGTACTGTTTTACTTTTTCTTGTAAAAACTTTGGGTTTTCCTTAAGACACTGCCTGAATTTAGCTAACTGACTTCCCATCTGCAAAAGCTCCACAGGGTCCCCATCATGATTCCAGCAAGAAGCTATGTACTAGAAAGAAGAATTTTAAACCCTTAATGCATCTTACATCACAAAACACTGTGCTACCCTCTAAACACTATATTATACCAGTAACTGTCAAAGGCATAGTATTTTATTAAAATTATAGATTCTGCCAGGTATAGTGGCACATACCTATTGCCCCAGCACTCAGGAGGCTGAGACAGGAGGATCACTGTGAGTTTAAGGCCAGCCCGGGCTACATAGTCAGTTCAAAGCCAGTCTAAACTACAATGGCCAGATCCCTTCTTCAAAAAAAAAAAAAATCCAAAGATCTCAGATTCTATATTTTAAAACACTATAAACAATTATGTATTAAAAATTAAGTCATTATTCAGTTGGAAGAAAAGATTCATTTTAATCCTACTTTGTTCCAATCAAATAAAGAGCACAAGTTTAAACTGTATCTTAAAAAATGTAATTACCAATTACCAACAAATGTAATTATCATAAATTTCTATCCATTTAGTCTGTATAAACCTATTTCACATAAAAACATATCAAAAAAATCAGGACAAAAATATATTATAAAAGTAAATTTAAGCAGGGCATGGTGGCACATGCCTGTAATCCCAGCACTCGGGAGGCTGAGGCAGGAGGATCTTGTGAGTTCAAGATCAGCCTGGGCTACAAAGTGAACTCAAGGCCAGCCTGAACTACATAGTGAGACCCTATCTCAAAAAGACAAAAAAAAAAGTAAATTTATATCTGATCCAAAATAGTATAACTCTCATGGCTCAAATGAAAAGCACTATCACTATCAATCTATATTTTCAGTGCTGCTAAGAACTACTCATTACAAAAGTAAGAGCAAGTCCAAAACCAAGGAGACTAAATAAAAAGGCACATACTGACGTCAGGGCAAGTCCAAAGTTGGTAGTCTGATGCTTCATCTGTATTTCAATTTTATGAAGTAAAGCTTCAATTTGTTCATTTTCAAATCCTTTCCTAAAGAACATAATTTATAACTGAGATGTCAAAAAGAAATAAAACATTTTAGAAACACAAGGTAGCACAGATAACATTTAAACAACTAAATATGAACTAATATCTGTTTCATTACATACAAAGCAAACTACACAAAATTTGCCGAGTCTTCTTCACACAAAGCACTCGTGAATGAAGGATGAAAGCAAACCATTACAAAGGAACCACACTTACTCAACTACTTCATCAATCGTTCTGTCTACAAGGTCTCTGACAGTCTGAACATCTTTCTCGGCAATCCCTTGGAGACCAACACTGAAGTAGGCCTCACGGGTGTTGCCATTATATCTAGAAAACAAAACAGATAATGCATTAGAATCCATGCACATTTACCACTCACCTGTGATAACTTCGAAGGGCAGGTAGGGGAATGGGAAAAAAAAAATCAAGTTGTATCATATACAGGTACAAATCTCTTAGGATGAATGTGATCATGTATACCTG
>RJWT010027857.1:0-15384 GCA_004365215.1 Cuniculus paca
TGTATACGGATTTATGCGTTCCAGATTTGCTTGGTCAGTCTCTATTCCAAACCTTCTCTCCTTTCCCCTCTGTAAATGCACACATTTGTCAACTATGCATCTGATTTTTTGGTTGACGACATATGATCATCTCTAATGGGTTTGGCAGAGGTGGTGGCAGCAGGGATTGGGACATCAAGAGAAGCAGTGGGACTGGGCCTGTAGCTCAGTGTGGTGCACTTAGCATGCACAAGGCCCTGGTTCAATCCTCAGTACAAAGTAAAATGAAGGGGCAGTGGGAAAGAGAAGTGATGGATGCAGTAAACTGTTCAGTCAACTGAGCCAGTCTCTCCTCCGGGTCCCCCAGCCTGCAGCACCCTCCTGCTGACTGGTTTTATTCTAATTTGGTGTATTCTTCAAACCCTACCCTGGGCATGGAACACTCTGACATCCTGTCCAGGAAGTTTTTCCTATGGCAGTGTGCCACACACCCACAGTTTTGTTTTTCTAATTGTTTCATGTGCAAATCTCATTTTTCCAGGTACACAAGGTGCTTTCTCCTTTGCAGTATTTGGCAGGGATAACACTCATGACGTGGTTCAAATATATAGATTTACAAAGTATTCACATCAGTTAACATACTTAACCTTCATACAAGTCTGTGAAATGACCAGCCTGATACATGCAGATACTATGCTCATAACATTCAAGTGTATATAAAAAGTTAAGATCTATAAAGTATGTAGTAGTAATGTTTTAACCGCTTAGCATGTATTTATTTTTCCTTGTGTACTCAAAGGTGACTTATTTGGTCAGCTCAGTAACACTACAGCTAAAAATCATTCATTAACAAAAGGAAAAGCAGTCTCTGCGTAACAAAGAAATGTTTATTATTTTGCAGTGATTTGAATATTTGACTGTAATACTTTTCTACATACAAAACAAGTTTCTGGATGGTTCTTCATAATTGCATTACAAAAGAATTTAGTATGTCATAAGTACATAATTTAGTATGTCTTATTTGACATTCAACTATATTATGCATATGTTGGTTAATTTCCTTATTTGCCCCCTGATGGAATGACTCAAAGATGAATGTGAGGAAAATTGAAAGAAACAAGATTATCAAGTTCTGTTAAATTGTTATACATATCTTGCTTAAATTCCCGTTCATTAATTTACATCTACCCAATTACATAAAGTAAATTTGGAGAAAAAACAAAACAAAACAAAAAACAACAAAAAAACTAAACCTGCAAATCTGAATATTGCCACTAGGTGGTGATATGTGCCTTGGGGTTACGGCATTCTTTCAGGCATATTACCCTCAGATCATGAATTAATGCACTAATCTCTCTGTCTCTCTCTACTTTGATTTACCTGCTTTTATGTTCTAGATTCATTCCTCCCTCCCTTGGTCCTTTGCAAAGTGTATTTGCTCTGGTGGGACCTATAGATATATAAGAAGAATGACAATATCATCTAATACATGTTGAAATCCAGTGTTCAGGAAACTAAGAAAAAGAAATGACTAACTCAGAGAGAAGCCTTCACACAGATGGTGATGTTAGAATGAGGTAAGCAGGAAAAAATAGGATTGGGTAGGAAGTGTCCATGTGAAGGCAGGGAAGCTTAGCAGACTGAACAAAGAAGCCAAAATGTGCAGAGGACCCAGGTGATGATGAAAGAGGGGTGAGAGGCAATGTCATGGGGGGAGAATTCCTGGGAGGACAGGAGGCTCTGGGCTGTTCAGCAGGGCCAGGACAGGCCACCAGGATAGGCCACTAAGGCCTTGCGCTGGCCTGCAGGATGGATGGAGCTGCTGCGGGGTTGTACTCAGGAGAATGGCAGGAACGAATTATGTTTGGAGAAGCTGCTCTGAGTTAGGGTGGGTGAAAGAGGAGAGCTTTTAGGTGGGAGAGGACCCTGCATAGTCCTGGGGAGGCACGAGATAGGCCATGCCAGGCGAGGAGGCAGGCGGGGGAGGACTGCACGGTTGGGTGAGGATGCATGAGGTGGCATCCCGTGCGGCTGGTGCTGTGCGATCCTGATTTGGAGACAGTGTTGATGATGACACCATTAACAGAGAGGGAACACATACTTCCCCACTAATTATCATTAGAAAAAGTCAAAATAGAACTTTTGATTGAATTAAATTAACTTGAACATGGCGCCATTAAATGAGAGATTGAAAGTCTGATAAAACAAGGCCATAAAGGTAAAAAAAACGAAACAACAACAACAATGAAAAAAACACCTAGGTACAATTCAGTCCCTTTCCCAATAATCTTTAACTGTTATGGTCCTAAATAGTTTCTCTTTTCCTGAATAGTTTCCCCTGTAGGGTTTCAAAGAAGAAACTCTCAACTAAAGGCTCCCCTCTTCACTTTGTTCTCGCTCCGCAGGGTGTGTGCAGAGCTGGGTTCTGTGAATTCTCTTTGCATTAAAAAAGGTTTTATTGGCTTCTATAGGATAAGTTTGTACTCTCAGTGACCTGTAGAAGAAGCCATCAACGGGGAAAAAAAAATGGCAGCCTGTGTATTTCATCCGGTCCTGAGGTTTTCAGACTCTCAGTCAGAAGTGGTGGCATTAGGAAAATGATTTCCAGGGCAAGCCTGCTGTGCAGCTCCCCAGCCCTGGCTGGTCTCAGTGGGGATGTGTGGGTATTACTTTGCTCCTTGATGGAGGCATAGAGTGTAGCAGCTGATGCACCAAGATGACCCAATGGTCCTCGGTTTCTTGCTCTGGGTATTACTTTTTGCCCAAGACTTCTCAGCAGAAACCCGGAGGCTGCCCCTTTTTCTTTATCTCCAACCTTTTGTCAGTGACCAGCAAGAGGATGAGTGGGACTGGGTCAACCGAGCCCCACAGTGGAGCTGAGCCCCGGCCTCTGGGCCAAGCATTGCTGCTCAGACCTCTGGGATCACAGAGCCCTTGCATCCTAACTGTGGGTCTTGGCTGGTCTCTGCCTTGAGGATGAGGCCTGGGTACATGGAACCACAGCTGCTAACCCCTCCCTGCATCTCCAGGTCTCCTCAGGACCTTCACTGGGGTCCAGGAGCTCCCAGAAGCTGATCCAAGCTGGAGCCAGGTCCAAGCTGGCCAGTGTCCATCCCCTCAGAGGACAGGATTCAGTTATTCTTTCTAATCTCTGAGGACAAACCCAGAGACTCTGAACCCACAACTCTGCTCTGAGCCTTTTCTGGTTTTGAGAGGCTTGTGGGGGGTGCTGGGCTCACCTAGGCTCCAGGTTCTTTGTCCCAGCAGCATCCTTGTGGGCTGGATCTATTTTGCAGCCTCCTGAGCAGATCGTTAACATGCTCTGCTTTCCAACCAAACCTTTGCTCCTTCCAGCTCTAATCCAAATAGATTTTGTGTATGTGCTGTCCAAGCAAGCAAATCCCAATAGATTTTGGAGCCAGCCCATCCTGTCCCAAGTGTCCACAACCAAGGCTAGCAAAGGAGGCACAAGCAGGGAGCATCGTGCACTCTCTTAGCAGAGCCGGGCAGAACCCAGGCCTATTCCAGAGCTAGCCTAGAGCTTGGGGTCAGCCAACTTTCTCCTTAGTATCTGTCCAGACCTCCTCCCACCAGCTCAAGATGCTCTGCGGCCCTCTAGGTCTTCATTGCCCTCTGTGCTCTAATGCAACCCCAAAGGGGACAGGAGGAGGGACTGAAGTTTGAGAGAAAGCTTCTCCTAAGGGGGAAAGGAAGGTAAAGATGCGAGGTCACTGCCAACCTGGGCACACTTGTCAGGTTTGATCCCAGGGATGCCAGAAGCTATACACAAGGAGATGGGGGTGGGAATGCTGCCCCTCTCCCCACCCATTGACTTCTATCTGCCACTCTGATTATTCCTTCTCCTCTTTTCTCCTCCCCCTTCTCTTTCCTTCTCTGCCATTCTCCCCTTCTTCTCTGTCTTCTTCCCCCTCTTCCATCTCCTGCCATTCTTCCCTTCTCTCCCCTCAGCATTAGCTAAGGCCTGGCCCAGACTTAAACCTGGCATCATTCATTCACTCTCCAATGTTCCTGTCGCATGGGGTCCCTCTCTGTTACTAATGAGCTCCAGGCAGCAACAAAACCCTTTCGGGTCTGTGGCTGTAATTCATTAGCATAACGGGCCATACAATGAGCAGTTGCTGCAGTAAGTGCTTGCTAGAGGGAGGCTCAGAGAGCCCCCTCATTTGGGAGGTCTCCTCCCCTCTTCCCCATCCTTCTCATTGTCTACCCCATTCTCTAAAGCACCCTCTGCTTCTGCCTAGGGCACCCCAGCATTTGTAAATCCAGGTGGCTCTCCTGTCCCAGAGACCTTCCCCCAGGGTGGCCTAGAGCCATCTGTCAGTCAATCTGTTTCCAGGGATTTCCTGGGTGTTTCTGTGATCAAGCGCCCCCACTTTCTCTCCATGGACCTCTTGAGGACACTCAAGGCTCCCAGGGTCCCCCACCTGGCACCTCCAGAACTGGCCATCATCCTTTGCTGGTGGAGAAGGTGAGGAGATACCCTGCCCACACTCCTGGTGGTCTGTCTAAAGTGCAAGGAAATGTGGAGGGAGACACATGAGCCAGGCTGAGAGTAGGGGACATGCCTGAGACTGGGGAGTGGTGGCCGATGAAGCTCGCAGAATGATGTCATCTTGGTCAGATGTGACAGAGAACTGGCACTGGGTAGGAGAGGCTTCAAACCGTGGTACCAGTGTCTCTCGAAAGCAGCCCAAGCTTGCTGTGGGACCCCTCATCTGCGGTCGGAGCCCACATCCACAGGCTGGCCAGTCTAGCTACCAAGCGCAGCAGGACACTACAGTGTAGGGCTCCCAGAATTTATGGCCAGACTTTATGACAATGGAAATATTTTTTTAATTGAGGCTTGCACCACCATTACACTGCTAATTTAATTATTCCCTATATTTCATCCATCACCATCTGATCCTCAGGAAGCAAATAGCTTGTCTTCTTGACAAGAAAGCACCAAATTGATTAAAAGTGTGTGTGGGAGGGGTTGGGCCGTGATTGCTCATCACGGCTGGACTTCTGGGTGTATAGGGGAAGCAAATTCACCCAGAAAGACTCCTCAGGATGGTCACCTCCCTGAAACCCACAGCTTGCTCTGCCCTACACCCATGTGCACCCGGGCATACCTCCCTCCGTGGTGAGACACCATGGACGCAGCCTCCAGCAGCTCAGCACAGCGCCACACCTCACGAACATATCTGTCACCTTGGGTCAGGCACGGTGGATCCACCCTACCCATAGCCCCCCAGACACAGAATCACACATGGCTGCCTCACCTGAAGACTGCCAGGAGACAGCCTGGGTCCCTCACACTCACTTATATGCCACACATACTTCAGGGGTGCACCCAGGCAGTGTTATGGGGACCCAGACTTCCCCTGAGGACTTGGGGCCTCAGTCTGCTCTGTTCGACCCATGAGTGAAAAAGCAGCAGCTCTCATGGGGCCTGTGCCTTTGTGCCCGTGCAGACCTGCTGGCTCCAGGACGTCCTCAGAGACGCTTAGCTCCCACTGCCCACGCGTGCAACCTACATACTCTGGGGGTGTGCGCTGCACGGCAGCCTCTGGTGAGGGTTACAGAGGCGCCCAAAGGAGTGTGGCTGTTTTCCTCTACTTGATTCTTCCTCATCTCCACGCCAGGACACCCCTGGAAGTTCCTAAAACCCCTAGGGTTTACAGCACTGGCAGCTCTGTCACTCAAGTCATTGCTTGGTCATACCGAGACTGGGTGGTGTCTCCTAACAGCTTTGTGCACCTGGGTCTTCTCTCCCCAGGTACAGGGAACTGCCTCAAGGCAGTTGCTGGGGTTTCACTTCTTTTCCTTCTCCTGGGCATATAGAGAGTGGCTAGGATAAGGCTGATTGACAGGGCCAATCAGTGCCTTATTTGGAGGGGGTCTGGCAAAGATGAGCCGGATTCAGTGAGGGGTGGAGAAGAAGTCTGTGGAACTTGGTGTATCATAAGTGAATGAATGAGTGAACAAATGAATGAATGAATGAGTGGGTGAACCAACAATTGGCACAAGCACCCTGAGTGGGAGGGAGCTGGGTGGAGTGGGGGCTGGTAGGGGCGCCACTGGCACGGCCATTAGTCATCAAGAACGCTCCAGGTGCCTGCCGCAGGCCTGGCCACCCCCTGACCCAGCCTGATCAATGCTAATGGAATAGAGCAGAGGGGCAGCTGCTGCAGGGAGAGGGCCAGCAGTCCTCCTTGACGTCCCTGGCTTTGTACCTTTGTCAGCTGTCACAACTGCCGAATGTAGGAGACTGCTCACCTCAGTCATGTCTGGTCTGGTCTGGCTGCTTCAGGTGGTACCAGATAAAGGGGATGTTGGAGAAGGAAGGGGATGGACCACCTGGGGAGGGGCCTTAAAACATAGCCTGGAGGAGATAGAGACTAAACATAAGAAGCAGGTGGGGAGACAGGCTTCCTGGCAAAAGGTCCCTGCATTTTATTTTATTTATCTTTTGGTACCAGGAGTTGAACTCAGGACCTTGTGCTTACCAGGCAGGCACTTGTGCCGCTGAGCTATATCCCTGGACCCCCAGCATTTTAAATTACATTTATTTCCTGAGAAGAGCAGAGGGTCTGACACCCGGAATCTTCCCTTAACCATTTAGGGTACCTGGACACACCCTCAGGCAATCTGCCCTTCTGTAGGAGCTGCACTCACACCACTGCCTACAGGAACCGGCCTGACATCCCCTGGCAGGCAGCTGTCACCACTCTGAAGTCCTGCGTCTCCGCAGCAGCCTGCGTCATCCGCTCTGAACCCTCTGGCTCAGGTGGCGCTTGACAAGTTCCCATGTGCTAGAACAGTCTGTGTTCATTCAAGTGCACCACTACAAGCAAAAGGTCCTGTCTTCTAGGCTGGGCACCTCTCCCTACCAGGTCTCTGTTTTTGCTGTGATCTGTTTGTGTATCTGTCTCCCCCATCATGTCTCCCTTACTTGTCTCGATGACCTGATTCCTAGTGCCATGGCCAGAGTATAGTTGGTGCTCATTGAACATTAGACTCCTTTTCAACAAAGCTTTTCTGATGATGATTTACCTTCTCATGCACATGTCTGCTCATCCCAGTGGTGAAGAAAGTGTAAGAAAAAGGTTTCCTCAGCACAGGCTGGTTTTAAGGAAGAGTTCTGAGCTGGTTGTATGAGTCCAGTAGCAGTTCCTTCACTATGCTGGGATCCTGACCCATGCTGCCTGTCCAGTCAGGCCTATGATACCCATTCGGAGGGGCTTTAGATGCCTCTTACAGCCAATCCTGCATCAGCTTCCACTCCCTGGAGTTTGCATTTGGCCACTGGTTTTGTATAAGGCACAAGCCTGGAAAGCACTGCTGAGCTGTGCACATTCATGTGCACGGTTGGGGATGCTGATATAGTGAACCCTTCTTTGCCCTGTGCACATCCTGGGAATCTGACTGCTGACCACTCTGACTAGCCAGGAAAGCAGAGTTGAGAAGAGGGGAGGAGAAGACCCACTGCAAAACCACAGTCACCCTTTCTAAAAACAACAGGCTGTTTCCTGCACTTCAGAAGTTCATTGTGTTCCAGGTAAAGATGGTACCCAGCGCAGCATGGCAGTACTCCCTAGTGGGCCATTTTCCCTGTCCCAAAAGCACTGGATGTTTAAAAACCTGCAATTCATACTTCGCAAGGCAACTTGGTTACAGGAATGTGTGCGCATGTGCACAACACACACATAAACACACACACACACACACACACACACTGCATTTTCTGCACTGCGTGCACTGGGCACTGGGGTCCGTGTTGGCACATCTGAGAACGCTTCCTGAAGAAGGTGAGCCTTGAAGAAAAGTAGACTGGTAGGGGTGAGGAAGAGGCATCAGGGGAGCAGTGTGCTGTCTTCCTCAGTGTTTTAGGGCCCCTGCAGGCCTAAACCAAAGTCGCCTCCAAGGGACTTCCCGGTCACCCCATCTGAAAAGCTCTTTTCCTTTGGGCCATGCTTTCTCCTTCAAAACGCTCAACAGCACCTGACCTCCACAACATGTGCTTATCTGTGGATTATCCCCTGCCCTGCCCATGTCCAAGACAGCAGCTTCTGTCCTCTGCGGAGCCCCCGTGCCCAGCACAGGGCCCCGCACCAGGAAGACCCTCAGGAGCTGTGTGTCGAACACACACCTGGACTTCAGAGACTGGGCAGGGCTTGGGAAGATGGCCCTGCTCCTCTCCATCATGACCTTGTGTCCTGCAGCCACCCGGGGCTGGCTTGATGGCTACACCTGGGACCTTGCCTGAAGCCACTCAGGTTCATGGAAATGCGACACTGGTCAAAGGGTTCACAAAGGGGACAGTCTTTGCTATGTGGGGGCTATTAGGTTTTGCCAAGAATTCACCAAAATTCTCTTTGGAAAGCCAGCTCTGTCCCCGCCTATCATGGGAATCTGCCACAAAAGAACCCGTGAGGGGTCTGCTTGCACCCTCAGAAGGAGCTGTCCCTGGACTTGACCTCCAGGAGCCAGCCCTCTGAGCATCAGAGCCTAGGTCTGTTCGGGCTGCCTGCAGTCCTCAGGGGAGCTCACGCCCTGAAGTCTCACATCCCTAAGCGGGTACAAGAGCGGGACGGTGGTGGCCTGTGTGTTGGTGGTACGGGCACCTACCCGACTGGGGAGATTCCCTCAGCTCTTTACCAGAGGGGCTCCCGACCTCCACAATCCTTGAGGGAGGGTGGAGCGCACTGGGGAGCTGCAAATGCTAAAGTCAAATTAAATTAACAAGAGATATTCCTTTTTGTGGCTTTAAAAAAAATTGTAAGGAATACCAACGCTCTCAACTACAAAGGCCAAGGGGGGAAAAAAGGCAAAAACACCCCACCTCCCTTACAGCGAGCGAGCGCCAGCGGCTGGCTCTGGGATTTGCATGACAAAAGCACTCGACAAACAACAACAAATTGCCAGCTTGTCGGGGGCCGCAGGGCGCGCGCGACAACTGGCGCGTTCCTCCGGGCGGCGCTGGGCTCCGGGCCCGCGGGAGGGGCCCGCGGCAGATGCTAGGGGACCGCGCGGCGGGGGCGGGGCGGCTTCCATGGCAACCGAGCGGTGACCGAGGCCGGAGCTGTGGCTGCGCTACCGCCCGTCTCCCCCGCTGGGGCCGCGCGAGGGTCGGCGAGGGCGCAGGGCAAGCGCCGAGCGGGGAGCGGGGCGCGACGGGACCGGACGCGAGGAACCGAGCCACCGTCCTGCAGCTAGACCTGATCAGCGCCTCCGGGAACCCCACGCGGCACTGCGGGTGTCCGCGCTGGCGAGGCTTGGGGTTGCCCTGGGCCCGGCACCTCGTGGGTGGGCGCTGGTCCCCTCTTGGCAGCGCGTCCAGCCCCAAGGCCCAGCTGGGAGCGGAGCGCAGCCACCCCTCCCTGCCGCGGGGCGCAGCTCCCCCACGCGAGGCCGGGGCAGATGGTTGGCCAGAGCTAAATTGATTCATAACGATTTGTGTCTCTCCCCTGCCCGGCAACGGGCAACTTTTCATTAGAGACACAGATGTCTCAATAACACGATGCCAGGCCTTCCCAAGGCAGCCTCAGCATCCCCTCCACCACCACTGCAGACAGATGTGGGGGAGGGGGCAGAGAGGTGAGAGCCACCCCCAGCAGGGCAGTATATCCATCTCCAGGGCCTAAAGTCTGTGGTCCACTCTTCCTCGGCTGGGGCAGGTCCCTGGGGCCCGGGCCTGCTGTGGCCATCTCTCAGGACTGGGCCCCGTGGACCCTGCCAGTATGATTCCTTCGCTGGGAGGCCTGTCTCTGGCCCCCGCCGTCCTTCATGCTGTTGGCTTCTCTCAGCCTCCATTCCCTGTCCGTGGTCCGTGACCCACCCCCTGCCCCCATCTAAGTCCCCCTGCCCAGAGCCAGTCCTCAGCGGAAAAAGGCTCCGGCCCCCTGGCCACAAGGTTTCCATGTCTCCCCAGGCCCGGCCTCCCATTTCAGGGGGTTACTATGCCCTTTCTGGACCACTTCCTCTCATTCCCTTCTGCAGTCCTGTTTGCACCTCTCTTGTGGCACTTAGGACTGGCGGCTTGGGATAGTCACTTTGGGTGGGCTTCTCCTTCCTTTCCCATTTGCCCTGCTTTGTCAGGTTCCTTCTGCGCCCGCTAGGTTCTTACAGGCTGCAGCCCACGCTGGCTGCTCTGGACCCTTCCCCGAGTGTCCGCACTGTGTGTGCATCAGAGTGTTCAGAGCTATGCAGGGACAGTGAGCCATAGTGTCCTGGTGTCCACTGTTAGTGGTCTGTCACTTTGGGATTAGCAGCCCTTTTCTGGGCTCCTCTTGTAAAACATCAACCCCTCTAAGGGGTCGGGTCAGTGAGGGGTCCTCATCTCACAGTGTGAATCTGTCACTTGGCGGCTTCCTGCCTGGGAGGAGCGACTCCTTTACCTACTGGGGGGGAGGGTGCCAAAGGCCGATCCAACAGCACTCTTGGTTGGCTGAGGCTCAGCCCTGCTCACCAGGGTGTGAGAGCTCCAAATAGCACACACTAGGACCAGATCCGCTTCTGATGCCCCCGTACAGTGGCTGGAGGAGAAACGAGGCTCACATCAGTCTTTGAAGCTCCCCAGGGCACATGGCACCAAGTGTGAATTCCCCAGCCTGTGGTCCAAGGCCCTGCCAGACCCTCCACCTGGCCCAGCCCATTTAACCCTCCCCATTCCAACCTCCATCCTGCCCTCATATGGACCTGCTCCCTTCACAGACCCCAGAGATTTTATCTGGCAGTTTTATCCTCAGTGTCTTTGTTCTTCAGAGGTCCCCTTTTGGACACCGCTCCCTATTCTTGTCTGTCTAGGTAAATCCATCTCGCAGCTGGATTCTGGCTTTCCTGTGTAGGCAAGCTTTCTCTCCAACCACAAGTACAAGATGACAGTGCCTCTGACTTCCTATATTTCCTGGGGAACAGCAGAGACACACTTGCGCGACCTTGCAGGGTGTGGGGTTGGAGTTCCTCTCTTCCCATTCCCCAGAGGCCGCAGGCCACCCTAACGCCTGGCTTCAGTTCTCCTGTGCAGCTCCACGCCATCCGCTAGCCTGTGTCAGCACAGACTGTGCCACAAGGCTCAAGGAGCATGCAAGCCAGGAGATCCAAATTCCTGTCTTAGCTGCACTGCCCTTTTTCCATCTGTAAATTTTTGGCTATTAAGAACATGTCTCAAGATGGTGGCCGTGAATGGACTTTTGGAAAGATTAAAAACATGAACATAAACAACTAAAAGTGCAGGGGATCCATGGGTAAAGAATGGAGAAGCAAACAGCCACAAGGGCAAGGAGCTTGTGGGGTTCACTGCAGTGTCTTTTGCACTGAGTGTAGCACAGAGTAGGTGCTCAGTAAATGCTGAGTGCATGAACAGCAAGTGGCCGGATAGAGCTAAGGTAACTTTGCGTATCAGTCTGGATTAGGGACTTTGGATTTTTGCCCCATTACTTGTGGAGTGTGAACCCTAACCTCAGGCTTACTGGCAGCCTAGCCAAACCACCACATGCGTTCCTCGCAGACAGCTTCTAAGAGGAAGCCAAGAGCCCATCGGCTCCACCTCCCTAGCATCTCCCAGGCAGGCTCGCCCTGCTCATGCCTTTTGTTTTTCTTAATTAAAGCAGCAAGAGCCAGGATTCCGTCTCTGGAGGTACAGCCTTGGGCCTGGATGTCTTCATTCTGCTGTGCAATGGGTGTGCCTGCCGTGCTGGCAGCTGGGCCCCTCGCCTTATGGGGCCCAGTGGGCCCGTGAGCGTGGGGGCTCTGACTGACTGCACTCAGCCCATGTGCTTCTCCACTGCGCCATCACCCCAGCTTCCCAAACACCCTCGCCCCTGGTAGGTGCCACAAGGCCTGCCGCTCTCCACTTTGCCACTCAGCCTGTGTCCATGCTCCTTGCCTGGCGATGCAGTGCCTGCAGACCTTCCCTCACGTCGGTGTTTTAGGAGCCCAGGGGTTTGTCACAGGGGGCTCTGGCAGGCCCCTTACTGGTAGAGGGAGATTTGCAGGGCCCTGCGCAGTGCCTAATGCTGGGCAGGACAGAACCAGAGCTTCCTGCCTGGAGTTTTTATTGGAGACTGCAGCTGGCAGGGGTGGGACCATCTGTGTAGCCCTGGGAGGCCACCTGTCCTTTCTAGGTTTAGTTTTTTTCACCTGCACTTTGGAGGGTTTGGTTGGGCTGTGCAAATTGTGCACTAAGGAGCCCTGGGGAATCCTGAGGATGGGACTCCCTCTCAGTACTTCCCCTCTCCTACATGAGTATGCAGCCCCCATACCAGGTCCACACCAGCAAACACTGCTTGTAAATAATGGTGACTGTACATGGGTGGCTGTTGTCACTGGCATTTTCATCAGGGACGAAGCCCAGTCTTAGCTGGACTTTGAACCCACGTCTCTGTCTCTATGGCTTCCTCTGCCAGGAATCCTGTGCCCAGGCCCCAGGGGCTCCTTGGATGTACTTTGTTCTGACGCAAGGTTGGCTCTGCTTTCTCCAGCAGGGGCTCCTCCATGACCTCTGCTAATGATGGGCTGTCTCCTCTCTCCCGTCCTGCCCACCTGGGCCTGGGTCAGGCTGGCAGTGGTGGCAACAGCAGGACTGTAAAGGGGCTGTAAAGGGATCCTGGGCCTATCCAGAGTGTGAAGGGCAGGTGCTTCAGGGAGGACAAGTATGCAGGTGAGGGACAGAGCTGCCGGCCCACTGCTGTGGAGAAGGAGCCAGCAGGGAGAGCTTTTATGGCCGGAGAGGCTTGTCTCTCATTCCCTTTTAATGACAATCCAGGCCAAATTGCTTCCTCCTCTAAAGTTCCGGAGTTTGGAGGTCAAAAGGGAGAGGGGGCTGAAAATGTGGGCAGAAGGAGACCAGAATGACAGTGACAGTGCTGTCCTTAGAGGAAGAGGTGGTGCAACACAAGCAGGAGGAGCACTGTTCTATTTGGGATCGTGATCTTCCTTCGGAGGGAAGGAATCACCCTGGAAGGGCTGTGGGCCCTCTGCTTGTGCCGCTTTATGGCCTGGCTCCGAAGTTGGGAAGCTTAAGGAGGAGACCTGCTGTTGACCTGGAGACCTGCTGCTGGGGTCCAGGAGTGAGCTCACAGCCTCCGTGAGCATCTCCAGCTGGGCGCAAGCCGGCTTCTCTGTCTCACCCTCCTTGCCGACCCTCCAGGCTCCTCCTTAGGAGACCTCCAGGTCAGCAGAGGGCCGGGAACATGCACCAGTCCGAGACACTCCATGAAATCCCTGGCCTTTGTTTCCAAGGTATGGGGACTCATGAGAGAGAAGGAGCTCGCAGGTGGGGCACCGTGCTTACAGGCCTGGGAAACCCACTCATGAGCCCAGTCACTTTGGACAAATTCCCTCTGCTAAGTCACACCCTTCACCTGTAAAATAGAGCAGCCACGTCCTCTCGGGTGGCAGAGTGGATTTACAGAGGCCTCAATGTACACAGATTTCAAACAGCCCACGCTTAATATGTGAGTGTGTCACAGTGGTTAGTGCATTCCCATCCATGGGGAAGGTCAGCACTCTTCTTTCCATACCGGGAGACCCCCTAGGCCAGCATTTCTGGAGTGTGTATTATATATCTATTGTGCCGCATGATAGGGCCCCAAGCTCAACAACTCACAGGAGATGTTTACAGTTGTTTTTCATTCAGAAATACTTTTGATCACCAAGGTATTCTGTGGGAGCTTTTATGAACAGGCTGAATACAGTTTGTGTAGAAGACTACAAATTACAGAAACACAAAATGCCCAAGACAGACAGACCAGTTGTTGTCTACCCCCCACGGTTGGTTAACAGCCATATACCTGGGACACATGACATAGCTCAGGACCTGGAGGCAGGCAGAGTGGGTCTTTCTCCTGCAGATGAGAATACTGCAAACCTGACTCATGAAGACTCTTGCCTACTCAACCAGCCACATGATCCTGGGCAAACCAACTCAGCTCTGGCTTCAGTGTCCCCAAGCACACCTTCTCCAGGACTGGTCCTGAGTCAGACACTCCCTGATGCTTTGTCTCTCATCTATGCAGATGAGTCTCACTGGTATAGACCAGCTGGGAGGAGAGGTATCAAGAGAAAGTCAGGGAGGATTGGTGAGATGCTTTATGTGTTAGCTTGGCTAGGCATTAGCACTGGAGTTATTCAATCAAACACTAATCTAGGTGTTGCTGTGATGGAATTTGGTAGATTCGAATAACATCTCAATCTACATCTACAATTACTTGACTCTAAGTAAAGGAAATGATTCACAATTATGTGGGTGGGCCTCATCAAATCAGTTGAAAGGAAAAACTGAGGTTTCCTTGAGGAAGAAGAAATTCTGCCTAGGACTGCAGTACTATCTTGTGCCTGAGATGGCCTGCTTGCCCTACAATTTCAGACATGCCAGTCACAACCACATGAGCTGATTCCTCTATCTATCTATCATCTGTCTATCTGTCTATCTGTCTATCTATCTATCTATCTATCTATCATCTATCTATCATGTATCTATCACCTAAATGATGCTTCTGTTTCTCTGAGAACCCTAACCTGACATATGTAGACTCAAAATATTTCCGAAGAATTGTATTTCCTGCTCTCATGTTTTTCAAGGAAATCCTATTTAGAAGCAATCAGTTGACTGATTTCAGTAAATGCTGCAGTTAGGTGCAGGCGTCAGGCTTCAGATCATCGGGGGAAGCACGTGAGACACAGCCCCTCTTCTTCATTGGACCAAATGCCCAGCCACGGTTTCTCAAGTTAGACGTTGTGTTCTCAACCAACCGCGTTCATTGGATCCCTAGAGGTGATCCAGACTCCAGGATTGCAGGCTTGGAGCGGATGAGGTTCACTGGAATCTGTATTTTTTGAAAAATTTGACAGGTGTCTACTTTACTGTTCTGAGCAGATGATGTTCTTTGTTTATGAGAGAAATTAGGCCAAATCCAACTTTTCCACAGATGGAGAAGCCTGAATTATTTATCAGAGGCTCATGAATTTGGTTCCGGCAAATGGCAGGGCCGAGGGTGGCTGATTTGTGTTCTGCTGTTGGAACAGCTTGAACCCAGTGGGTTCTGGGCCTTCTTGATGCAGGCTTGGGCCTGGCAGGGACCCTAAGGGGCTGCCTCAGGATGGTCTGGGTGGTAGGGACCCTTCTTTGGCTGCTTCTGCTGGCTCCATTGTTCCCAAGAGTACTGAGAAACCAGGCTCTGATCTGGCCTGGACTTGCCACTGCGATGCCTGGCTCTGCCAGGTGCCTGTGGACACCTGGGCGGGTGCAGGTGGGTCTTCTTCACTCACAGAAAGAAGAGATGAAAAGGGCAACGTTCATTGTGCTTCCCTTTGCCCACCAAGACACACTTCCCTTTAGGATGGAACCAGAGGGCCAGGTGGCAAAAGCTCTCAGGGGGTTGGCTGTGTCTGGCTGCT